>JAOWAZ010312078.1:0-11638 GCA_028565935.1 Goniobranchus fidelis
TCTCTCTCTCTCTCTCTCTCTCTCTCTCTCTCTCTCTCTCTCTCTCTCTCTCTCTCTCTCTCCCCCTCTCTCTGTGTGTGTTTTCATCTTCTTTCTTCCTTCTCCTGCAATCTTCTTTAATGTTTTGCTTCTCATCCCGCTCTATCGTTTCGCCTCCCTAGCCCTGTTTTCATAGTCCGTGGATGGTTTACACTCCATTTCCGTTTTCTCGGCTCCTTCATTTCGTACCAACTCACCCTGCCTCCACACCAGGCCGAAATGTGTGTTGCCTACTTCCTCTAGCTTTTGTCTGCTCTTTCTTCCAATTCTTTGATGTTTCTGCTTTGTTTTAAGGCAAGAGCCCCTTTCCCCGCATCCTTTTCTTTCTCATAGGCCTTTTTTTCTGTCCTGTTTTTCATTTTATTTCCTCTTCTACAACTCTTAGGCGCAGTCTATATCACTCATTACCTTTTTATACGTTTCACCCACATTTACCTTTCTCTATGAGTCTTCTAGCCATGATTTGAAAAGACAAGTCTTTTCACATTCTGGTGGTATAGTTTGAAGAAGATAGTTCACTCGCAGGTTTTTATTGAGGCGCTTTCCAGTGCACAATCTGGAAATGAATGTTCCACCATCTTAAAGGGTTTCATGACCCTGACCATGTTATTGCCAGTACAGATAGACACATTTTAATGTCTGGTGGAGTGGAGGGAGATGTTTAGTATTATATCTTTTAAGTTATGATCCCATATTTCATTCTTTCTTTCATTTTAGTAAACATGAATGGGTCTTATCTGTGGAATCGGGATCTCATTTGGTATTCATATGGTCATTGGATGGCAAAACCAATGGTCCCACAACCATTCAAAAGGTAGATCGTCATTTTTTTCCATCCCCCATCTAGTGCATGAGATTCATAGATTTCATGGGAAATGTGTTGACATGATTTGTTGTTGAAACATGTTCTTTTCTCCTCTCACTGATTTTCAAAATTCAAATACTATGAAGATTTGAAAAGTTCCTTTCCTTGAAAAAAAAAAAATGGATGTATCAAAATATGTTTGCTATACATAACCATTTATGCTAGTGAAAAGTATTTGAGATGAAAGTTGTTGATATAGAAGCAATATTTCAAAGTGTCTTAAAAGTCTCAGGGAATGTTAGTTCTCCATAATATAGCCTTAAAGATTGTAATTCTCTGATCAATGTACAATGCTGATGATACAGCTACTCTATATAAACAAAGAAGTTCCCTGAAGTCTCTTCTTTTGAGATTTATTTTATAAGACTTTGCACCCTCAGAGGTTTTATTTCCACTTTCTAATGAGTTTCATATATCTTTTCTGGTTAGAAGGTTAGAAGACATTTCAGGTGTTTTATTTTGTTTACTTGTTCAATTTTTTACAAACAAATTACTCCAAAAAAAAAATAATATTGCTTTCCTTTGAAAATTTTTTTGACTTACAGTACATGGAGGATTTTTCCCAACCAGGGACACACACCTTGCACGTCAAGGTTTTCAATGATATTAGTTCAGCTGAAGCCACCTTGAGAATTCAAGTCAAAAGCCCAATCCAAGCCGTTGAGGTTAGAATAGTCCCAACCATCTTGGGTCAGGTGACTAACATATCCATGGTGATTCAAGGAGAACCTCCTTTCAGTGTCTACTGTGACTTTGGATATGGACAGAAACAGTTGCTTACTTCCAAGTCATTGTCCCTTAAAGAACTGCCCATTTCACAAACACGTCGGTCCTCCTCAGTGATTACTCTTGTCCCATCTTACAGTGGCTTTATTGAACATTCTTACACTGCCATAGGAAGGTACAGAGTTACTGTCACTGTGGACAATGCAGTTTCATCTGTAAGCTGTGAGCAGCCTGCACTAGTAGATGAACCCATCAAAGACATTCTGCTCTCTACCAGCACTGGTCCAATTCTCTCTGTTGAAGATCAATTAGTCATCACAGCTGTTGTTGGTTCTGGACATGATTTGGCTTTCCGGTGGAATTTTCCAGAGAGTTCCACTGTATTTAGGTAATTCTTTTTGGGTTTTTTGTTTTCATGGAAAACAAATGAATATGCCTCCTTAAGTGCAAGGAAACAAAAATACAAAGCACCCATGACTGAACATACCCTCATTCTTAACACACTTACTATATTACAACATACAATTATCACAAGCACCTGTATCAAAATGTAAAAACAAGAGAGAATTGAAAAAGTTTCACTCCTCCTTTGACTTAAACTTAAAAGTGCGTTATAATAAGCCTGGTGTCATGGAAAATAGACAATTACCATCATGGTCATTTCAGATTGTCAGAAAAGGCAAGGGACTTTCATCATTTTGCTAGTTTTCTTTCAAATAAAGAAGGCGTAGGACAATGAGTATGAAGTTACATTATATGGAGAAGTGTGGAGACTATATTGTATGCAATGGAAAATGATGTTGATTTAGTCCTGATTTATGATGTCACAGAAGTTCTCGAGGCACCACTCATGGATGGTCGAGAGTGCTAAAAACTACCATAAAACTTAAAATGTCATTTCTTTTTTCATCAATTTGAATGTGTAAATAGATCCATTTTTAAAAAATTGAACTACCTGTCACACCATGTGTTAACTCCTTTTAATTCATTTAAATTTTTGTATTATTCTCATGATTTTTAAAATATTAAATGTTAAGATCTATCTTTCTCAACTCTTTGTTTCTAACAAATTTCAATGTTTATGGAGGTTTAATTGTAACTATGTTTATTCTTATAGCACCTTCCAATATTTCTGAAGACTCTCAAATTCCTTATTTAACGTTTTGTTTTGTTTCTAACAATTTATGTCCTGTAACATGTAAGACGGAACATGCTTTCAATCTGCATTTCTGAAGGTAGATAATTAAAAAAGAACTTGTTGATTCATGTATGAGCTGAATCCAAGTCAAAAGGGTCAAGAAAGGTTTTACTGTCAACCTTGACTGTCTGTTACTCTGTTCCCTTACTGTATTTTTGTCCGGTAACATGTAAGTTAAATTTCATTCTTTTTAAGTGATGTAACAAATCTGGTCATCTGATTCCTGTTGCTTTTTGTGCACCAGTCTGCCTCTGGATCATTTTCACAATGGAAATTAAATAAAATAAGTAGCATTTTATATTTTAGTTTAAATGGGAATCTTTGTCCATCAAACCCCAAACCATTTTTGTCCCATGACATTTAGGTTGTAACATAATATTATGTCACATATTTCAGATATGCTGCATTGTCTTTATTCTCATTCCCATGGCAGAGTGAGATATGAGAGGAGACTTTCAGGTGTAGATAATGAGAAGCATATCATTCAGAACTTTGATGTAGTTTAAACTTTTGTCTTGATATTTCAAACTGATTTTTGTCCTGTTACACGTAAGATGTTTGTTGGCTGCAAAATCAAGGAAAACCAGTTAATTTTTTTTTTTTAATTTGAAGATGTACACAAAAAATTGATAAATTCACAATGGCTGTTACTTATTGGTCATACTGTTTATTGTATTAGAGTTTAAGCTAGTCTTTTTTTGTCCTGTTACACGTAAGATGATCAGCATCCTTGCACTTTGATTCATGATTTCACAAAAACCATATTACTCATTGCCTAAGCATTTGGGGAAATGAAAATAGACATATTCAACATATCATGACTAGATTTTCATGCCATTTGAATCATTTTAAAAAATACATGCTGATGTAAGATTTTGTCCAACAATTGCATGGAATTGCCCATATATATATGTGTGTGTGTGTGGGTGTGGGGGTGTGTGTGGGTGTGGGGGTGTGGGTGTGAATGCTGATATTATGATAAGGGTTTGTGTGGATTTAAGAATTTTTCATGTTGCCTTCTTCTTACAATCCATGAATTTACCTCAAGTGCAAGTGCTGGTTTATCAACTCTTTGTTTTGGTGTACAAAAGCAATAATTTCCATACATATTGTACATCTTACATCCTTTTTGTGCCATTAGACATCCGCCTTGACATTCAATCACCAGCCATCTTTGTCCTGTGCTGATGTCATCACTGCTGTCATTGTGGTTATACCCATTGTCCTGACCAAGTGCATGATGGTTCCATTAAATGTTTTTCATTTGGGCGGCCTCTGTCTCTTACCTGATGTCATTCCATCTTATAAATAAAATGTTTCGCAGACATTTGTTCTTAAAAGCATCTAATTTCCTTTCAATTCCCGTAGTTCTTCAACTTTCTGCAGTGTACACAAGGACAGATATGACTTTGGCGTTTTCTCAAGTTACTCAAAATGTGCACTTTAGAATTGTTACTCACATTGATTTTGAAACTTGAAATGTCTGCCATGAAAAAACTTCAAAAGATTTTAACTAATAATGTTATTTCGTCTTGTTGTGAAGAAATTACTTTACTTTGTAATCACTCTATTACTTAATTAAGATGCTAAACCTTTATAAATCATATTTATAAATTGTCAATATAATTTTCTTCTTTAGTATTTATAAATGCACACATGAAAAGTGGCTTCTTTTTTCTTTTCTTTTGCCATTTATATGAGCTTGAAAAACATTTCCCTTGATAAAGGAATCATACAGAATTCTTTCAGTCATAATATTCATTGTTGTCTTCTCATGCACTAAAGACAATTCTTGCATCCTTTATTTTCAGGATGGAGTTGGTGATAAAATAGCCAAGAAAATTGATGAATTCATTCAGACTGGAAAATTGCAAAAGCTTGAGAAGGTAAAGCAGCTATCAGTATTTCCTTTTTGTTTGACTTACCTATTATTTCTCCATTTGAAGGTAATTTTGAAAAAGTTGAAAGAGTAAATATCCTTGATGGTGTTGAAACCGCAGTGGCTGGTGGAAATATCAATGGCTGATCTTTACATTCTCATATTTATTGTCTTTTTTAAAAATTCAAATCAAATCAGTCCCTGTATTGCGTTAGTGTGAAGTCATAACTTAATAAATATCAATGATTTTCAGTTAAAAAAATAGAAAGATCAAGGTGCATCTAAGGCACCTTTCTGTAACTCACATCTTCATTTTAAGGCTTTAAGATGATTTGATTCTTATAATTACATACATGATATAATTACACGAAGCTTATAATTTAAATGGTTTGTTGTCCTTGGATGATAATCAGATCATTTGACAAGCCCTCATAGGAGAATTGTCTCTTCCTTGCAATCACAGATCAGAGCTGATGACAATAACATGGCCATCAATGAGTTGACAAGAGTCACAGGAATTGGGTAAAACTTTTGTTTAGAAAATATTGTTTAGAAAAGTGTAAATTGAAACTTTGTAATGAGTATCAGTCATGAGCTTTTCTTGCAGTGCCTAAAGAGATAAATCATTTTATGAGGTTTACATTCCGTATCTTCACACAAGCGCAGACTCAGGGTTGTACATGTAATGTTGTCAGATAATCCCGGTGAGGCTTTTGTCCTTAATTTGTGTCACACACTTAGAAGCACGGGCCATGAATTTTGGGTATAAGGAATTAGGAACACTTTGTCTTTGGGTCGTTAACTCTGACCTACTGTTGTGGAAAATTTTTATACTCCATAAAAGTAAAGGAAGTTGACCCAGAAGTATGTTTATTTAAAATCATAAATAGCCAATGAGATTGCAAGTTATTTTGTGAGCTCATAGTCTAGGGCTTTTGTTATCAACCATCCGATGAGAGCTTGGGACCTTGGGATGCATATATTTACAATTCAAGTAGGACATACAACCACACTTTCAGTATAATCATAAGACTTTCCATATTTAAGTTACAGTTTAAAAAGTTCACACTTAAGTAGGCCTTTAAACTTATCTAAAGATTTGCATTATATTCTTAATAAATTAAGCTGATAATAGCCCAGCTAGTTTTTGTGAAAGGTTTCATAGTTAATTTCTATGTGTTAAAAGATTGGTAATATCAACTGAGCAACAGATCCTTCATCAACTGGTTACTTTTGTAATGAATCTACCAGAATGAGTTCTGTGCTATCTTTATCATAACTGTAATCTTTTATTTCTAGGATTATGGAATATCTAGACCTAGAGGCTATTTAGAAGAAGAAAAACAAGGCTAATTTATTACAAAGACAGATTTACTTCTCTGTTTTGAAATGTTCAGACAATTTTGTGACAGGCCACTTACAGGACCATTATAATTGTTTCAGATAGATGAAATTAATGTTATGTGAATGTTAAAAAGTATTCAAAAGTTTGGAATTTTAATTTCAATTTGTAAGAATGAACAAGAGTATACTAAGATTTATCTATACTATAAGAATTGTTTCTATTCTTTGTTTTGTTATTTTTATTTTTATTCCAGACCTGCAGCAGCCCATAAACTGGTAGCTGAAGGAATCATGTCTGTAGAAGGTTTGTTTCTATTCCACTTTGTTATTGCACTCTACTGGTTAAGCATCAAACTTTGAATTTACAACTGTCCCATCCAGGGCACTTCATTGTAATTTAATACATTTGCTAAAACATATTTTACTTACTTGAGCAGTATTATTTGAGAATAATTATTAAGAGATGAGTATAAAGTGAATGAATCATGTTGATTTTTTTTTCAGATTTAAGGAAACATACTGAGAAATTGAACAACCATCAGAAAATAGGATTAAAGTGAGTAAAAGGCATCAACATTTGATCTAAATACATGCTGCTTTAAATCTGTTTTTTGTTGCTATTGAAAGAGTGATCAAATGAACTTAAGTGGACTGTTTGCGACACCTATGATATGTATCAGGTGAGGCAAAAAAAACTCCCTCTGTACTTTGGACCTTTATATAAATCAGTAACATGTGAATGAATTTCTATGAAATTTTATTGAAATTAAGATCAAATAAAGCTTAATGAGATATTAAAAGGACATAAACAATCCTTGACAAACTAAAAAGTTATGAATTTTCTCACAAAACTGATAAATACACGCAATATCAATGAAGGCAAAAAGTTACCTGACTGTATGGCTCTCTATCTAAACAATGATTTTATTCTACAGAAAGGCAGGGCAATATCGCACACCGGTAAAATAGTGCAAAGCCTGTCTTGATTCTAAATAAAATTAAATTCATTAAGTAAGATGAATGACCGCATCGGTCACCTGATTTGAATCCGATGGGTTACTTTGCACGAGATTTGTTGAAAAGGTGTACAAGAAATCAGAGCTAGTTCACAGGGCATCCCTGAAATAGAAAATAATGTAGTGGTGGTATTTGATGAGTGTGGAGGATATTTGTAAATTAATTCTCAGATGTAAACAAAGGCTTAGAAACTTAATTCATTTAAACGATGGTCCAACAGAGCATTTAGACAACAAATCCTAGTAAATGTTTTGAATCACGCAACTTTTGCCTTCAATGATATTGCGTATTTTTAAGAGGTTCATGCAAAATGCATTACTTTGTAATTTGTACAGGAATTTTCATTTACTTTTCAAATTTCATCAAGCTTTACTTGATCTTAATTTGAGCAAAATTACAAAGAAATCTATTTACAAGTTAGCGATTTATAGAGATCCAAAGTACAGTGAGTTTTTTTTTTGCCACATCCGATATATATTTACAAGTCAGTGGCTAAACGGTTAAGGCATTGGTCTTGGACTGGGAGATTTTTGGGTTCGATTCCCACCAGTGACTACTTGTGGTTTTTTTTTGTAAGCAAGAAAATTTACCCTTATTGCTTCATTTGACTCTGGTGTTGAATGAGTACCAAGCAATAGGCTGGTATTGTTGTGCAGAATGGCTGTACTTTCCTGTATACCCCCAAGGGGTATGCCTGCTAGGGAACACTTGTAAAGCTCTTCAAACACGCAGTGGATTTGGCGCTATATAAAAGCTCACA
Source organism: Goniobranchus fidelis (assembly GCA_028565935.1). Lineage (NCBI taxonomy): Eukaryota > Metazoa > Mollusca > Gastropoda > Nudibranchia > Chromodorididae > Goniobranchus > Goniobranchus fidelis. The sequence continues at coordinate 7,829 of JAOWAZ010312078.1, forward strand.
TTTTTAAATTCTTTTTTTAATTGGAAGAAAAGGTGTCTTTAACTCAAGCAGGTTAAATGTTTCAATACACATAGTTGTGAATATTTTGATCATTGAGACTAAGTGTGGTGGCTATGCTAGAACAGAGAAGATGAAATTCATTGGTCTTTTCTCATCTCTAGGCACTTTGAAGATTTCGAAAAGAGAATTCCACGAGATGAAATGATTAAAATGCAGGTAGGTGGTTTATCTATCTAGTAACAGTCAACTTGTAACTCAGTGTAGTTTTGTGGTTAAACAACTGATGACTTTCCCAAAACAACAAAAAAACAAAGGATTCTCTTTCAGCCCAAAAATTGAACATTTTAACTTCTTAAACAGCTCAATCTGGGCAGGATATTTTTATACCCAATATAGTATTTGAGATTATTCTGATAATAATAGCTGCTAAAGCGACATAGTTGTCTTACAACCATTTGTGATGCCTCTTTATACAGGCAATCATCAACAGAGCTACATTTTGCATTGGCTCCGATCATCTGTTAAAGGAATTTGTTTGAAACCTAAGATTTAACTGAGAGGCTGGTAATCTTTAACTCCTCTGATTTATGTACATGATGTATAAAGACCTCATAAAATGTATTTACCTTTCTAAAAATGAATTCCATTCATCAGATTGATATCATTTGCTACTACAGAACCTCAGAAGTTTACAGCATTTTTAATCAACTTTATTATTGCCTTAGTGAATAGTTGCAAATTGTTTGGTTTTCCTTTTCGTGTTTTGTGTCCTTAGGACCTTGTGATAGACAAAGTACTAAAGTTGGACAGTGACTATATCCTGAAAGTTTGTGGCAGTTTTAGAAGAGGTAAGGTCATTAAAGGTCACCCATTAGTAGTAAGCAAATGGAAGTGATTATTCGGGCGGAATCCGCCTAAATAATACAAATCCCTTACTGCTGTATTATTTAGGCGGAAAGATTTTATCCGTACTGCGCATGCGCAACCGTCTTGGTTTAGAGACAAAATGGCAGTTATCACCGGTCACACTTCGTCGATTCAACATCTTGACACATCTTTTATATAAATTTAAAGTAATTCAGCAATACATATAGTGGGGTGTTTTTTTAAAAATGCTTCTCCACTTTGGCACTTCACCTCTTCTTTACTTCATAAAATCATTAGGCCCTACACATACATGTGCTAACTACTCAACAGGTTACAATCTTTCCACCTGAATAATGCAGCGGTGTGGGGTGTATTATTTAGGTGAAGAAAAATCTTTCCGCCTAAATAATACAGACCCCCCACCTCTATTTAGGCGGATTCCGCCTAAATAATACTTGCCTACTGACGAAGGCATGATCGGCTGTATTGTATGAGGCCGTCTTGGAACTTTCGTTCTTGCTGTACCGATAATGTATCTTTTGACACGCCCAAACACTCATTCAGTCGACAAAGTTTTGAATCATGTGTGCTCTCTTGTTGGGACTTTTGTTTTCAATCATCTGGTTTTGTCAGTAAAAAAGACAGCCTTATGATCTGTGAAGCGATAATGTACCGCGAGGCGAGGCAGAAATAGTCTAATAATAACAGTGGACTAAAACTAGGCCTACACACCTTCGGCAGCAATAATCAGATGAAGTTGTCGGATGCCACTATGCACCTTTAATGTACTTCATGCCACTCAGGCATACCTTTGCATAGTGAAGGCTATTTTTAGTCTGCTGTTAGTGAGGTTTACAGACTTCTGAGACTGGGGAAAAACTGATCAAGGTGCTTGAACAGCAGGCAGATAGTTCGAGGAATCAATGAGTAGGTTCGACTATTGCATGAAAAAAATGCAAGAAAATATAGAAAAATATTTGGGACATTGCAGTTCGTTTGAGGATTCCGTGAATTCGACGACCATGTGTTCGACAAACGCGTGCAGCACTGTATATGCCCTCATATGCAGTTGTGTAACTCAGTTATTGTCCATATTTTTTGGGTCCCAAACTTTGTTGTGTATTTACTAATTTAGTGCTGTCAACGAGTATTTTCGCACATCAGAAGCCCGGCTCACATACTACTGATGAGTATCCTCACATTTGATGCTGCTAGTGTCAGTCTAAATACATGTTTTCAAACAAGCCAATGTTGTTTAATTCTAGCATGGGCCATACTGGGATAGATCGTCTTAAGACTTTTTTGATAGAGTAGCTAATTTTGACCTCACAATTTGTTTGATTTTTCATTTGTTTACGTTGTCATTTGAACCATTTGAAATGAGTCATCACTGAAGACGAAATGAGTAAATTATTGATGTTTTAGATTCTATGTTGTCTAAAAGGATCAAATTATGACTAAAAGTATCTCAAGTGACAGTCCAGCATGAAAGAGAAAGTGAAAGTAGTGATAGTGAGCATGACAGTGATTGTCATGCTTGATCTAGAAATTTATTAACCTTATGGAATCGACGGCTGATGATGAGGGGCATAAACCCACTGGCCACTGGTACTAGTGGCATCCAGGTAGATGCCAGTAAGACTCATGCAGATCTAGATACTACATTTCTTTTCCCATAAATGAAATGTTTTGAAAAATCATAAAGCTTTGTCCCACACTTTCTATTTCTGTGACCCGAAAGTTTCTCTGATGAGAGAATCACTCAGTACAAAGGAGGCATTCACCAAGATGGTATTGGGCACTGATGAGTAATATATTTGTTACAACCAAACCTAATGTCTCAACTGAAACAAACGGATTTGTTGTTTGCAATTACAATGTATTAGGTCCTGAAATGAACAGTTTATTTACAGTGTTATTATTAGCACATCTGTTAACATATGTTAGTTTTAGTATAATTATTTAGAATATGACCAAATCAGATTTCCTTATTAAGTAAAATAATTTGCTTTGATTTCTCTTTCATCGCACTCAAATTTGTGTACCTTTAAATAATTTCAGATTTGTTGATACATACATGGAAATACATAGACAAAAACTTGTTCCCAGTTCAGAGATATTTGAAAAGACAACTTCAACTCTAAAGGAACAAGGATTTAGGTTTGTTGCTCATGAGGAAGCATCTGAAGAAGAAAAGGTCAGTATTGACATTAAATATTCTTATGATTCATTCATCATCATCATCAGTTGTGACATGTGCCAGTGTGCATGTCGCCAATCATCGCTCTTCAGGTCTTGTCTTAGTTGATTCCAGTGTATTCTGAGTCCAACGTCTCTATCATGCATGTCCAAAAAATCACACAAGCCTTCTTCAGATGGTTTTCCGCAGTTCTTTCTCTCTATTCCATTGATTCTGGAATTTTGTTCCTTGACATTTTTTCACTTTTGGGGATATTAAGACTTTTTCTTTATATTTATAAATTATGCATATATATATCTATATATACACATTTCCATTATTTGCGGCGCTTGCAAAAATGGGCATCTATTGTCTATGTTTCGCATAAGAGTACGGTTATGGACAGAACATATGATTGATAGATTGTTGTTTTGTTGCCAGTATTGGAAAGTACATCTCTCTTTTGATGTTTTTGTCTTTTTTTTTTGTGATTGCAATTCTTTGATTGATGTCTTTGCAGTCAGTGTAATGCACGGCTGTTAAAGAGTGCGCAGCTTAGATCCCTAGGCCAGACTATGCAGGCGTATTGAGTCATGACGTCTCTCCCTGTAACCCGATATGGTAATGCATCCAGTTAGGGCATTCCCCTTTCTGTCAGCGCTATGCAAGAATTTCTTCTTTTTCAATAGGCTGCCCCTATTGGTACTTGTAGTACCAATAGGGTTTGATGGCCCTATTGGTACTCCGAGTACAAATAGGCTCCT
>JAOWAZ010313188.1:0-11633 GCA_028565935.1 Goniobranchus fidelis
TTATTATTATTATTATTATTATTATTATTATTATTATTATTATTATTATTATTATTATTATTATTATTATTATTGTGCTATTTTTCTGCTACAACAGAAAATCAGGTGGTGGTGTGTTCAGCATATTTAGAAATTTGGTTGGCTCAAAAGCTCTTACCCGAGACGATCTCCAACCATCTTTGGAAAAAATGAAGGATCATCTGATTGGTGAGCTGAAGTGTCTGTGAGACCGTTGAAGGTTTTTAAATGATTAGCTCTTTAATCAGTAATATCCTGAACCACTGTTAATCTCTGCAATGGCTGAAAGCCTAAACCACTGTTAAGATTCAGGTTATCATTTATGATTTTTATTAATTTATGACACCTGTTCGGTTACTAGGTTGTGTTTTCGTGTCGATTGATAAATGAATAGTAAGTAATAACTGATATTTACTGTCACCAGTATTTGCATGGCCTCCTTATTTTCAAGAAGCTCCTTGAATCCTCCTTGAGTTTGATTTTCCCCTAAAATCTTCTTGAAAACTCCTTGAATCTTTAATTTGGCCTAAAGCTCCTTTAGTCCTTGAATTGTATTTTTTTTATGAGAAAAAAATTGAATAAAAAATTCCCTACAAAAAATGGTAAGGCTGTGACAAATGCCTTCGAGTTTGGAAAAATTGGTGGCGAGATGTGTGTGGAGCAGGCCACCATGTTTGGTGTTATGTCGTTAAGCCACTTTGATTTTAACAAAATTCTCCTTGAAAGCTCCTTGAATTTTAAAGAAGCACAGCTGTAGGAATCCTGTGTCAGTTATAAAATAGCTGCTTTAATAGGTTCCGAACAAAGTATGAGCAATTCAAATGTTACTGCTACTCACAATAATAACAGAAAGTTACATCTATGTCATATTTTTCATCTACCACATATACATTGAGATGAAGGCACATCTGATAGTTCTATGGATCCAGAGATTGAATTGTGTGATGAAAATATTGGAACTGGAGGCCTAGATCTATTCTGTTTTGTCATTGAACGATAAGAACTAGACTAACTTTAGACATAACGCATGAAAGAGAGTGCAGTTTAGTGCATCTGATTGGGAAATCATCAATGTTTATTGTGACAAAATCTTATGAACATAAAATGTATAATGTAGTTTGACTAGCATGATAGTCTCAACATCTTTCCAACTGCCTTTGTTCTGGATTGAGACCCCTTGCAATCTTTTTTTTTATGACAGTTGAAACCGTAAGCTGCTGTCGGTTATTTGGTTGTGACGTTATCAGTCCCCCTGGTCTGTGCAATCAGCGTGATGTCATTTGATTTGACACTAACAGGATAAACATCTTCTATCAAAACAGTGTGAAATATATTTGCACAAACCCAAGAGAAAGCTATGATATGCCAATGGATTGAAGAAATAAAGTGTGGCTAAGCTTACAATTTTTCAATCTGGTAAAGAATAGAGATACTCACAATCATCCAGACGCCTAGAGGCATGAGAACTTTATTGAGACAGCCTTTGTGAATGGAACCAAATCAAGCTGTTGGAAAGCCTGTGTCAACACATGAGGTGCAAACAATGTTTTGAGGCAATGCTTAAATAATGAATGTGTCAAGGAGCAAGGCATCTTGATGATTGCGAGTATCTCTACTCTTTACCAGATTGTAAAATTGTAAGCTTAGCCATTCTCAGTCCAAACCAATTCTTGTCCAGACATCAGAAGAGAAAAGTCATCCTGCACGGGCTGGTTTTGCTAGACATGTCCTTGACAAGCATCTGATGCAACTTATAGCCTTATCGGGACATGTGCAAAAACACAATGTGAGATTTTGGGCAAAAAAACCCCATTTTATGAACTCAATGAAATCCAGCGCAATTCCCTCAAGGTCAATGTGCATTGCTCACTGACAACAGATAGTCTTAAGACCCTTCTTTTTTCAAATGATCAACAACAAAAAACAAACATTGGTGAGATTTTGGGCAAACAAAAACCATATTATGAACTCAACAAAGTCAGGCGTAATTCCCCAAAGGTCAATGTGCATTGCTCACTGATAACAGATAGTCTTAAGACCCTTCCTCTTTCACGAAAACACAATGACTGCAACAAACTACCTAGACATACTTGAGATGTTTGGAATATCCGAAATGCACCAAATTGAGCCTGCTATCGTCTTATAACAAGATGGGGCTCTCCCTCACTGGCACCAGAAAGTAAGATTGTATCTGGATGAAAATTTCCCCAACAGAGGAATTGCCAGCGATGATACAATTGGTGCTGCTTAATCGCAACTCGGCTAGTCGCAATTTCAGCTCACTCAACTTTTACTGAGAATCAGAATTGATTTATTAAAAAAGGACTGGTTCATCGCAACACACTTAATACATTATAAACGGCTTACTTGGAGTGTGATTGTAATTCTGTTGTCCTTTAATTATTCAGGGGTTTCAAATGCCCTCCCTTTGATCAGTGTTATAATTATCCTGCTTTGTGATTACAAGGTGAATTCAATCAATAAGTTCTCTACATGGTCCACAAGTATTCTCATGTTTGAGGAAGCATTTCATTAAATGACGAGGGTGATTATTCAGTGTTAGGATAAATCCACAGCTTTTTCGTCTTTAAAATGTGGTTGCGCTTGTCTGCTTGTACATTTGGACCCCCTGAATAAGTTTAGGGCAACAATCATACATCAGGTAAGCTCAGTATAATTTACACATTATGTTATGAATTTTCATTTGAAGATAACACTATTTTGCTTTCTCGGACTGTTTGCATGATATTCTTTTTTACCTATGTTTATTCATAGCAAAAAATGTTGCCTCCGACATTGCGGTGAAATTGTGTGAATCTGTGGCTACCAAATTGGAAGGCAAAGTTCTGGGCACTTTTGGAAGTAAGTAACTTTCATTCCTACTAGGAGAGCAGCATCTTGCTTGAGCTTAGCTGTAGTGAAATCCCCTTGTGTAGTTTGTTCTGAGTGTGTGGATGTGTTCCAGAGTGAGGAGTGCAATCCTGAGTGTTAAGCTTTGTGTATTCATATAAATATGTTAGGATTCAATGTATTTATCTTTAATCTTATAAGTATGTATGGGTTCACTGTATTATGTGCCTTCAAATGTCCAAACAAATTTCCTTGTCAAATCTCCTTTGACGAGTAAAGATTATCTGATTTTATCTTACCTTATCCTATCTGATGCGGATATCAAGGATTACACTTGGCCGTTTCCCTTCTATCCAAAGGGCATAATGTTCATGAACAGTTACCTTTGGAGTATTTACAAGAACTTAAAGAAACATAAAGATCTTTTCATGTTCACAGAATGGGTCAACATCATTGTCATGCTCCCAAAATCTGACCACAGGCAAAAATAAGTTTAGTTGGTTGTAAATGTTTACTGGCAGGTGTAAAGCAAAGTATTTGACCAAAGGCCAAAGACGACTCTAGCCTTTGACAAGTACTTGGGCTCGCTTATATTTCTGGCACCTTCATCCCCATCCTTCTCTATGCAAGAACCTCACACCATCATCTGTACCATTCATTAGTCACTTCTTTTGAGTCTTTAGAAAAAAAAAAAGAAAAACGTTTGATAGTATTTTTTTAAATCAAGCCTACTTCTGATATTTCCTCATGAGCAGGATGTGTTAGAATTTAAATTTGAATTCTTTTTACCTGCTATTGTCATTGTACAACGCTTTGAGCTCCAAAGAGGTAAGGCACCTTGTAAATGCACATTTTTATTACTTTATTTGTTTAATATCTATGAACATTACAGTGTTTATTCATTACATATCTTTCAAATCTTTCCAGGCATTGCCAGCACAGTCAAGGAGACTCTCCACGAGTCGTGTGTCCAGATCCTGTCTCCGAGAAAACGTGTTGACATCTTGCGAGATGCCATGGAGGCAAAACAACAGAAAAGGCCGTATACCATCACCTTCTGTGGAGTGAATGGGGTTGGAAAATCGACCAATCTGGCCAAGGTAAGAATATGTTAAATCTCATGGCTCAAGAAAAGTTTCTACCAGATTAAAGTGTTTGAAAAAAGTAAAGATGGCATTTATATAGCGCACATTCCATGGCGAATTTCGCCATGCTCATGGCACTTTATAATGACATTTTACTCCTCTGACCAACAGCAACGCAGAACATTTAGAACCAGACTTGCAGCCTGTCAGAAGAGAATGCATTTTTTATTCAGGCAGAGACAGCTCTATCTTAACGGCCAGGTACTCATTCACACCTTAGTCGAGAGAGGTAAGTAAAAGTAAAGTGCCTTACCCAAGGACACAACGCCAATGACTTACGTCTTTGAGCTGATCAAGAGGCTTGAACCCATGCTGTCACACATACTTGTACTGACCGTGGTGAATGCCTCTTGACTCATGACTCATGCCGAGATGAATTCACCATGATGTCACTGACTCCCAGGGGGATGATAATCTTCTGAACCAAAAGTCACCCAATAATGCAAAACTGTGATTTTCAAAGATGGCTTAAAAAAAAATCATACCAAATACATTAAAACCATTTTCCCATCAAAATTGTTTCAAGCTGATGTAATTTATACTGTTAAGAGAGTTTCAATGCCTTTTCCTGTCTTTATGTTACCCTATTTCTTCAAGGTGTGCTTCTGGCTAGTGGAAAATGGTTTGAGTGTTCTTATTGCTGCCTGTGATACATTCCGATCTGGTGCTGTTGAACAGCTCCGCACGCACGTGCGAAAATTGAACGCCCTGCACCCAAAAGACAAGCATGGTCGTGAAATGGTGATGTTGTATGAAAGAGGATATGGGAAGGATTCTGCTGGTATCGCTATGGAGGCTATTGCCTCTGGTAAGTCATTGTTTCTAAAGAGTGGTAGATGATGACCTCTTTAAGGTGATAAATAATCATTTTTGCTTGATATCTCACAATGGTATCTTTTTTTGTATTTTTAAAACTCGGGCCTCATCCCTTACTGTCATTGTTTGTTTTTGTTACATGTTTAGTCCTCTGGTGTAAGCTAGCCGGCTTCTACTTTAAACAATGTTATTTCTTTTCCTATGCTGAATCAATCATGCACACTATTATATGACATGCACTTAGCATCTGTTCACGCTGTTTCTTTCCGGGTCCACTGCAGGATTCCCGGTAAGGCCTCTCCCTAAGCCCATCATCCTAATGGTATCCCGACTGTGGAATGTTATGTCCTATTCTTTATCTATTCAAAAGTTGGTTATAAATGTCCGCGACCGTTATTCCGATTCTATGTACATGATGGAATGTGAAGAATAAGACACTATGAAAAGTGGAGACGGGATACATCAAAATCCAAACCATATTCTTAAGACCAGAGTGAGCCCCGAGCCAGGCCAAACCCCTTTGCTATACTATACGATTTCAAATCTGATCTTGCATATCATGAGGATGCCGCCTTGCCCACAGTATCACTCCCATCTCATAGTGGTCTGAATCTGTCAGTATACTTTATGGTTGGCCAGGCAGCTTGTTTTGCACTGCCCCATTTCAAAGTTTTGGCTTTCCTTCCGATGGTATAAAATCATATGTTGATGGTGTTGTGTAGAAATAGTCATCATTTTCTTACAGTATAGGATGGAACAGTAAAACCATTCATTATTGAATAGGTTTTAATTGAACAGGTTTTAATAGGTTTTAATTGAACAGGTTTTAATAGGTTTTAATTGAACGCAGAAAAGAGGGAAATGAAGAAAATTCAACAAAACTCTCTTGACTTGCAATTCATTTGTTTGGGCCCAGCTTATGGTTGAAAATCTCTTACTTCCCCTAGAGACAAAATGTTGAAACTAAATAATGTTTGAAGCCCCCTTTCACTTTCCTTTCATTTGTCTTTTCAGCTCGTGATTACCACATTGATGTGGTGCTGATTGACACAGCAGGTAGAATGCAGGACAATGAACCCCTGATGAGAGCTCTAACCAAGGTGAAAAAGCACGCACTTGCCTTTTTAATCTGTATTCCATATGCAATAAAGTGAATAGAAGCAATAGACATAATGTGGCTTCTCTGAGGATTGTTGTAGGCACCAAGGACTGACTAGACAACAGATGAATAAATGGTAGGGGCAGATTTTAGCGAAACCACTGTTAGGACAGAGACCAGATAATATAAAGGGAGAACATAAGAAAAAATCCTTCACCAGTTGGAATCGAAGGTGGGACGTCCGCGTCAGCACCCTCCGCTGTTTTTTTCTTCTTCTTAGACAATGAATGAACGTATCTTGAAGGAAGTGGAAGTGGGAACAGATTTCATTACCAAAGTATGAAACAGACAAGCCAGATTCTTCTGCCATATCATGAATTTCAGAATTGAAATCCAGAAATTCCCGCATATAAATCCATGCTATGATATTTCACTGATAACATCAAAACCATCAGAGGAAGACCTACAGTAATATTGCCAATCGCAGTTAACAACGACCTGAAAAAGATCCCTGGATGCAACATCAAATTTAAATCAGAGACCGACCTTGGACAAATAAGATTCATAGCATAAAACAGAAAGAAATAATTTGCTTTCACAAGAGAGATCAGAGAATTTGAGATGCGTGGTGACATCTTTTTTATTTTTTTAATCTATAAGGCTCTGAGTAGTAAGTAGTATCATGAGTGGAGAGAAGATTGTAACAACATAAAAGGAAGATGGTTGTTGAATGGATGGAAATTGGAAAAGAGAAAAGATTCTGGAGGATCTGATGTCATGGATGATAACACTAAGCAAAGGAAGGCTAACACAGGGCTTGGTCATGAGGACAGAATGATAGTCTGCGGTCTTCAGCGTGACCCCTGATGGATTTGTCCACTTCAAATCTTCCACTGAGAAAATTGAAAAAGAATTTGTCACAGTACTAAACATGTGATATCAAATATCGAGTCAACAAAGGCTGACCCGCTTTCAAAGATGTAAGACCTCTCTGGAGATCACCGGCTGTCTCACTGAGCAATAAGGTCTGAATTTTATACTTCAACGCAAATTTGGTGAAGTAAAGTAATCTTACTCTATGGCTCAGAGCAGATTCTGGTAGGTAACCGAGGCCAACACCCACACATGACATGCATTTACCCACAGATGTAAAAGTTGTCATGTGTGTAGTGCAAGTTCTACGATATTGCCATGCTCACAGTACTTTACAATGGCGTTGTACTCCCCTGATCAACAGCAACACAGTGGATTAAGAACAAGACTTGCAGCCTGTTAGGAGCGAATACATTTTTTCAGACAGAGACAGTGCTGTCTTAATGCTCATTCACACCTGAGTCGAGTGAGGTAAGCAAAGTAAAGTGCTTTACCCAAGGGCACACTGCCGATGATTAGCGGTTATGAGCCTCACTGCACACTAGTGAGGCTTGAACCCACGTAGTCACACTTGTGTGTATTGACCATGGTGAATGCCTCTTGTCTCTCGACTCGTGCCAAGATGGGATCTGCACTTAACCACCGATACCTAAATGATGTTCTAGTAGGACCGTCCTAAATGTCATTACAGGACAAGATGGGTTCCAATTGAGATTGACATTGAATGGGGATGGATTGGTCCCATTGTTGGGTTCAGTTGAAGAGATTCACCCAAAATTGTGTCACATTGAGAGTTGCTGTTGAGGCTCTATATTCCCCCAAGGAATCAGAAGGCCTAAAACCTACAACACCATGTGACGGTAAAATTGATTGCTCGTAGGTAATGTTGGGTTATTTTTGAATGAGCTTCCCATAAGTCACTTCTAGTTTAAATCAACACAATTTAATAGTGCTTCATTCATCTCCATGGGGAAATAGAATAAAAATGTCTGTAGAAAAGTGCTCAGATTATGGAAACATACTTCAAACTTGAAATGAATTTTTGTTTAAAAGTCCTTCTTTGAAGTGTAAAAAATGAATTTAAGCTTGCTCTGTTTTGGTACCTATGGACATATTTCTTTCATGTAAGCTTTGTGCTTGATTATCAAATGTTGGTGTATAAGACACAACAAGGAGATTTAAAAATATTATACAAGTATTACAACGTATCACCAAGCAGAAAAAAAGTTTCTAACACATCACATAATTGTTACAATATATCACTATACATTCTGTGTCGATACAAATAATAGTCTTATGGAACTGAAGTGAAATCCTTTCAGAAAACATCAGACAGAATTTTTTTTGGAAAAAGTTCTCAATTTGAAAATGAAAGTGCCAGACGGAAAATGTTAAACTTAACTTTAAACGTAAAATCCTAGCTCTTCATGCCAGACGGCACATAAAGCTCAGACATGTTCCTTTCATTGTTTTCTGTTTTATGCTGACACTCTTCCCCTCTCCCGTGGGGGCAAAAAGCTAAATATTTAATTATTTGGAAAAAGAAACTTGCTTTCCATGAAGAATTCTGTCGTAAATCTTTCTAATTTTTGTTTTCTTAAACTCATTTCCAGTTGGTAAGAGTCAACCAGCCGGATCTGGTTTTGTTTGTCGGGGAAGCCCTTGTCGGAAATGAAGCTGTGGATCAGCTTTGCAAGTTCAATCAGGCCCTGGCAGATTATTCTCAGACGGCTGAACCTCGGTTGATTGACGGGATCATCCTCACCAAGTTTGACACCATTGATGACAAGGTTTGCTCTTAATGATAAACCCTTTTATTTATAATCCTTGCTTGCCTGGCTGGCTGTATTTTTTGACGTTGTCATTTACTGTTTACCTTTTATATATGCTTCTTTCTCTGTTAGCTTTGCTGGGAGCTGAGATGACCTTTGTAAGTTTAAAAGAATCCTAAACCACTAAACTGAATTAAACAAAACCCTGTTAAGTGAAGAAAGGTTTGAGAAGAGGACCATGATCGCCAATGTCTGTTCCTAACCAGGTACCTGAAGAAGAAGAGTGTGCAGAATCCATCCGTTTGTTGATTCATGTGTTATGTTTGTCTATCCATCTAATAATCTAGACCCTCTAGTGATGATGAAAGACTGGAAAGACCACCAGACGATATAATTTCGTTCATGCCCAAGTAACATCACAGTATATACTGAAAATATGAGACTCCTTATGACTCTCTAAGCTAATTTTTAAGGGTAGTTCCTTAATTTGAAGAATCCTCTTGAACATAATAGTCATGAAGATCTTTGTGTGTGATACATTTCATATGAAGTTAGAATCTCCTTTACCAAAATGATACACTGAACGAAACAAGAACATTTATAAAACAATCCCTTGCCAAAAAAACAAAACAAAAAATAAAACAACCCAAAACAAAACAAAACATAAAAAGAAAAGTCAGACTCACAATTTGAGAGTCCTTATGACTGTGTAAACTAATTTCTTGGGGTCTTATCATGATTCATGATTTTTGTGCTTAAAAGACACGCTGTAGTGTGTTACTGAAAATACTGTTACGGGCAGGTCAGCATGGAAACTTTTCAGGAATTGTGAAAAGCAGAAAGCTGACATGCTTTGAACTTTTCACACATGGCAACAGTGTGCCCAAAACAGATCTGCAAGGTCCTTTGGAGGATGGCCAGAGATGCGGTGTATTGGCAAAGAGCTGCTTGGACAATGTGAAGGATGGAGCCAACTGGACAGGCCTATCTTGATAAGAATAGCAGAAGACAAGGTTTCCCTTTCCTGCAAGCCATCTACGTAGTACGACTATCAGGTCATAGGATAGGTCATAGGAAGAAATTACATTGATCTGAAGGCCTTTTTCAAATCCATGAAGGCCAATAGAAACTGGCATCAGAACGTGGTGTTTACGGTAGGAGCTACAAGGAAGGACTCAAAGTGCTCTTGTATCCAACTAGATTCGAGGCCGGGCCATGCTGTGGTGCTGTTTAGTCCTTAGGAAAGCCTATTTACATACGTCTCCTTACCCTTAATTAGGTGTTATTGAGTACCCTACAATATGCACAGAAGGATCTTGTCAGTGTGCTAGAGCAAGTGCACCTGTAAAACGGCTGCATCTTTGCATTCTTCACTTGGAGTTGAGAAGGTATTTGCTTGGTAAAAGGCCTGTCAGGAGAACACAGGTCTATCAGGATAGCACAAGGAATATAAATCTGTTCAAAATGTTAACATTGCATTTACATGACTTTTTACAATGCCAGATAATATATCTCCTGCCATGATCTTTTAAACATCTTTTTGTTTTATATCGTAAACCAGGTTGGAGCCGCCGTATCTATGACATACACAACCGGCCAACCAGTCGTATTTGTAGGGACTGGACAGACCTACAGTGACTTGCGTAACCTTAACGCCAAAGCTGTGGTCAGTGCTCTCCTCAAGGCCTGAGCCTAGATGTCACCTTTGGACCGTCTATGTGTCCTGACTATTTGCTTCTGTCTGTGTGTATCCATGTCATTGGATTCTCAGTGTAGTCAAAGATCGTGACGGTTTGTGTTTGTGTGTACCTGTATCATTGGATCATTTACTGGCATGTGTCAAAGATCATGACTATTTGTGCGTGAGTGTATGCATAATTGGATCTTCGGTGCGTGTGTGCAATTTTTGTATGTGTGTATCTGTGCCATTGGACCTTCAGTATTTGTCAGAGATTATGATTTGTTGTGTTTTTTTGTATGGATCTTCAGCGTGTGTGTGAAATTTATTTATATGTGTATCTGTATGATTAGACCATAGCTGCCAGACCTCCATTTCCACTATTTTGATGATGTAAAAAATTGACAAGTGGAAAGGCTGCTCTTTAGTCATACTGTCAGAAAAATGCTAAAGTGGAAATCTAAAAAGATGAAGGTGACAAACTTTTTCACACAAATATCTCTTCTGTTTGTTCACAATCTTTAAATGAACTGATCAATGCTGACCCTATTCCTTTTCAACAGTAGAATTCAATAACCCACTATAGTAATTTACTGGAGTACTTGTATTGGGAATTGTAATTAACCCTTGTGAAGCTACTGCATACGCTTGCCCTGGCAGCAACTTGAGAAGCGAGACGGTGTAATATGACATGCGTAGGGACCCTGACCTTACTAAATGGAATAGTTTTATTTTCCTAATCAGGATGTTGACCCGGAAGTAGTCTTTATAATTTAAAGAATTACCAATGGGGTCGCCTTGTGTTCGCATGGAAAGAAACTGATCTGTGTTTAGGCTTTACTATAAAGTATAATATAAATAAAGATCAGCCAATCGGATTATTTTAATCCTTTACTCTGGATCATGGCTTTGTAGTCGAGCGTTGAAATGGGGCTTTGCCAGTCAGCAACACCTTGTCTCTAGGCCTATACGATTGCTTCATTCAACTCATTCAACTGTTCGCCTTTGTGTGTGTCAGTTGAATATCGATATCCTCACTCTGTGATGTCTGCATTCTTTTAGTATTATATCCCTTTGTATTTTTTCATTATTATATCCTTGTGAAATGGTGGTTTTAGACCTGAGTGACATGATTACAGTGGCATGACCCATTTTTTAATCACAAAATGTGTCATTAGGTCATCCCATAAGCTGATGTCACTTCCGGTAAAAAGGTGAGTGTTACTAAGGGTAATGCTTGAATCTGACTTTGCCTACCAGTCCTTTGATCAATGAATCATCCAAAAACCAATACAAGCCGCCATTCACTTCCTTTAGCGGACGTTACTCTAATGCTCAGTCATTGCAGGACTTGTAGTTGTTGACATGGGGGAACCCTAGAC
>JAOWAZ010314298.1:0-11630 GCA_028565935.1 Goniobranchus fidelis
AGTGAAATCAAAACATGACTGAGAAATTATACAGTAAAACTTCTGGTGGTTGTAAAGCAATAATTATAAACTGACGAATTATTTTTTATGTACTTTTGAGAGAAAAACTTTTTTATTTTATATTTTTTGGAGCTGAAAAAAAAAGACTTCTTAACGTCATGATTATTCTTAGTGTCCCGTAAAAAATTCATTGATATCCAAAAGATGGATCAGCAGATATAGCGCTGTTTCTCGAATCATGAATTTTGGAACAAACTATAGCTCAAATGCTTCAAGCATAATTAGAAATTCGCTTGCCAACATTAATCTCAGATGATCTGAGTCAGTCAGCCAATTTGAAGACTGAGACATCAGTACAGCTTCAAATTTTCCATAGCTGCTTTATACACATTGTAACAAGTAATGATTCACATCAGTATGGCTTTTGATCTTCTTCAGTTTCTTTATACAATATTGCAACAAGCCATGGTGCACTTCAGAAGGGCTTCCAATTTTGAGAAACAAAGCTTTTCAATTTTCAGGGTGATAGTTTTGTATTACTGGTTATGAATTATTGTGTCATATGATTTAAGTAAAGTGAGGAATAACTGGTGCATACAGTTAGCTTCAAAAGCTTGGTTTATTTCTAATAAATACCAATTAGATTTTCAACAGTAACAATCAAACCAGACTCTATCAAATAACTGGCCTATAAAGTCTTGTACAAAGTGATGATATTGTACCAGTTATTTATGGTAGGCCTACAATGTAGGGAGTAGGAGCTAAGTTATTTGTACATTCTTACATACGGCCAATCCATTACACACTTACACTCTTTCACCGGATATAGGGGAAATGTTAGTTGTGTATTTTAAATTTGACAGTTGTTAAACGTGTTTTGCCAGCCATGAAGTCTTATCACCAATTATCTACCCTTTAGGTTTGAGATGAACTCAATCTGTTTCTTAGTTTTTTCTTTGATCGTTTATCTGTTTTTTGCTCATTCAACTACGTCAAATTAAGCACTTTTGAAAATATATTACCTTCACATGTCAGTACGTTGGTATGGCTTCTGTCAGCCAAGCAAAGGGATGAATTAGCAGAGCCAGTGGGAATTCTGTACCCTTCTGAACATTGAACAATGAATTCCTCATCTACTTCTACAGTATTGCCTGAAAGCAGTACACCATTCTCAGGAGTTTCCATGTAGCATGTTAACTCTGCAAAGCAGCAACGACAACAAAAATAAGATAGCATGATCATTCCTTGAGAAATGCAAACAAAGGAGTGATGAACATATGATTCCTGAATTATAAACTTTAAAACAAATCTTTATAAACATTTCTTGCATTTATTGAGTTTTCACATAAATCTGCATGAGTACATAAAATTAATATACATATCAAAATTGTGAGTTTGTTTCTTTGATCAGTGTTTTAAAGCTCTTTTCCATTCAGTGTACATTATAAAAGCAAAAGGTGAATAAATGGAAAAACGAGTTAGAGACAAAAAAAATATGATCTGACAAAAAAAAAAAAAAAAAAATGGCCATCAAGCCCCTAACTGTGCACAATGAAAACCACTTTGTATTTTCTACTGACCTTTGTGTACAAAAGTACTTAATCCATTTAAGAATACATAAAAGGTGTAGGGTAACTCAATTAAAAAGTAAAAGAGGACAAAGCATAATTTAAGTTTCGTAAAAATGTCTTCCATCAGATGGAGAGAAAATTTATAACATTTCCGACAAATGTCCTTAATCAGATAAGAAAACACAATTTTCTCTGTATCAGATAAAGTATAGGCCTACTTGCCCGAAATGTTAAATGTTTTGTCCTGTTTTATTTTTTGATTGAGTCACCCTTAAGTTTTTATGTATATGTACAAATTAAATTGAAGACTCTAGGTCTAGATTCATACTCAATACTAGCATTTTTGTATTATTTCATTCATCTAGATAGTAAGTGAACCGATAGTCACGCAATGCACACAATCAGTGATAGCCACTGAATAATGGCTTATTCTCTATTCAAGCAAAACTTCCCCCCTCCTCTCTAAGGACACAAAAGAGACCCTGACAGGAAGAGGGAGAGGGAGGAATGGAATATCTGTTAATTTCACCATGCCATATTCAGATTCTTTCTCTTAATGATAATATTAGAGGAAACATTAGATAACAATATAACATGAGTCAAACCAATGCTGTTGTTGCTTTAGAAACTATGGAAGTGGAGATTTGAATTAACTGAATTATTTTAAATAATTGGAGAGGTTTATATCATTCCTTTGAATTTGTTCTGCTTTACTTCTTCTTTCTTCTTTAGGTACCCAGTCTGAAACAGACACTGGCGATCATGTTCATCCACTCAAACCTATCAAATCTGCCTTACTGCCTTTATTAAATCATTCATGCTAAATGAATTAAATCTACCGGTACATAAAATGAGACTATTTTTCAACTTTTGCCAGGAAGGGTTTGCCTTTTTTGTAATATAAGCTGCCATTAGACTCCCTTCGAGACCATAATGCAGGGCACATTAGAGTGAGGAAAGAAGTGAAGATGATATGGACATTCTGAACAGTCTACCCCACCACTTCTGTTAGCCATTGCATCCTACAAGAGTTCAGGGGTTGCAGCCTTTCAATGCTGTCCTACCCTTAACGACTACAATGTCATGGGAAAAAGTGAGTGAAGTCAGAAGAGGATCTTAAACTATGATGGGGCTTCAAAATTAAATTTGAATTTTATCTTGTGGTATGGGGGAGGAAGGGTTACATGGAAATGGTTTTTAACTGTTTTTGCTTTCAACTTTTCAAAAGAACAAGCAACTAGGAAATAGCTTACTGGTGCAAGTTGGCCTTGTTCCTCGCCAGCCATCAGAATCACAGACTATTAGAGGTGTCCCAATCAGGTCATATCCATCCTCACAAGCATATCTAACCACACTTCCATATTCACCATCTACTCCACTAATTACTGTTTTATTTTGAGCTCTGCCAGGCAATACTGATAACCCACATCCAGAACCTGTGAAACGATAACCCAAAACAGAACAAACGAAACTGTCACACAATTAAAATAAGACTGAATTATGAAAAACATATTGAGTGAAGTAACTGCATTTGTTTGCTTCCATTTTTATATCTATGGCTAAAACTCGTGATAAGCCACCGTAAAAACCTGTGAACTTAATCCACAAAACAAAATAAAACCCCTTATATGGGCAAATCAGATTGATTATCAAATATTGGCAATAAGCCATACCCAGACACCATGATATTAAACCAAACCCTATTTGAATTATCTAAAACTAAATGAGGTAAGTTTGGATTTCTATTCCTATTCATAGTTTTTAATCCATATCAAAAGAATTGAGATACTCTAAAAACAAAGTCATAAAGAATCGTAATCTACCATAGGATCAAATGATAGTGAACTTTAATAATCTCAAATACATAAACTTTATCATCTTGTATCTGCACTACATATCCTGCTAGTCCCAAGCATAAACTCTATAGAAGCACAATAACTTTATGAAAAAGAGATACTTTTTAAAGTTTTTTTGTCAATCTTAATGATAATCTTTAATTCATATGAAATACAAATGTGCTTTCTCAGCCTGTATTTCTTTTAACATTTTGAAATAGAAAAGAAGGAAACAGGAATAGTGTCTGGTGACTATCTTATCTTAAAATTACTTATTTAAAAACTTTCTTTCCTCTACGTAGAAGCTTTATAAAAAGATCAAAATAAGAAAATAGGAAGTACTTTATAGTGGCAAAAGAGACATCTTATGGCTGGGACTGATGTATATCTTTGTCACATTTTTATAAAAAGAAGACAAAAACATGACCACATTTGATCTATAAGTTCAAAAGTTAAGAAATTATTA
The DNA here is from genome assembly GCA_028565935.1 of Goniobranchus fidelis. Taxonomy (NCBI): domain Eukaryota; kingdom Metazoa; phylum Mollusca; class Gastropoda; order Nudibranchia; family Chromodorididae; genus Goniobranchus; species Goniobranchus fidelis. Next base: position 3,873 of record JAOWAZ010314298.1, read on the forward strand.
GTCTTCTGCATGCATAGACCTAAAATTTCTCTCTCTTAGCTTAACTTTTAGTAATCATTGCTCAAAGATTAGATTCCATTGAATGCAACAAAGCCTTTCTTACTGCTACATGTTGGTGTTTCAGACCAAGTCCCATCTATCTGACAAGTTATGTTTTCAGTGTCTTCCAACATGAAACCTGGATAACAGGAATAGGTCACTGTATCACCATAACTTAAAGTTCCTTGAGAGGATGCTACAAAACCATTCAGAATTCCTGGAACGTGTGGGCAGTATGCACCTGATGAATAAAAGAATTATAACTTTAAAATCAAAATCTCATTATGATTCTTCATATAAAAAAAAGAAAATGAATTGTAAGTTTGTTTACTTGGTGATTTCAGCTCTTTTCGTCCACAAAGGTCATCTCAACACCCATGGTAAAAGCAAAACCACAGGCTAGTTTAAAGGAAGTGACAAAATAGAAGTAGTAGAAAAAGATTTTCAGATGAGGATAAAAAGTTGCTTACAAGGAAAGCAGATATTTAAAATAATAAACACCAAATAATTAAAAGGCTACAAGGAGTAGGACAAATGATTTATAGACATAAAAATATCATCTCTCTAAAAAACATATAACTAACAAAATAGTGTTAAATAAATACTTCATGGAGAGACAATATACAGAAGAAAACAAATTATAATTTGTAATCTCTATAAAAAAACATGACTGATTTACAAAGGCCATAATGCCCCAAACAGCGCATTCGACAACCACCCAGGATTTTCTACCGCCCTTTATGTACTACAAAACCACTTGATTTACCTAGCTAGCAAGTGACCCAGATAGTATCTTTCTTTAAGTCATGCAATGCACACAAACAGAGGATAGCCATTGAGGACACTAAAGAGAGCCTGACAGAAGAAAACTTATGAGAGAACAAGCTCTCTCTCTGTCCTCACTTGCCCCTTACCAGTTGCAAGGGGAAAACCTGTAGTGGGCCTAAATTCTTCTCTTCTTCCCAGCAAGAGAAGTCCCCGGACCCAATGGATTAAATGGTAAGAAAACTTCAGGTGGAAAACCAAATTATGCTAAGATGACATAGAATCAAATTTGCGATGTCGAGCTTTTAGTTCTTAAAACACAACAAGAAACTTTAGATTGTACAGACTTCTAGAAAAAAAACAGATAACTTTAAGAATAGATTCCACAAATTCTGGGTGCATGATATAATTTCTCAAGCAAATTTAAGTATGATTTTCCTAATGCAAAAAATGTGTATACACTAAATGGGCAAAAGTCTTTCGCAGAAGGATAAAGACCTAGGGGTATTAAAAATATAGACTCAGCTTATTTTGGATATGCATTATAATTTATGGACTAAATGCATATTTTCATATGGCAACACATGTATAAGACACATCAGCAGCAACCTATGAAAGGTTCATGCCTAAAATTGAAGATACTAAGTTCAGGAAGTAGGTGATAGGCATTAGTCTCTTATTCCCTTACAGGGATTATAAAGGTAACCTTAAGGTATATGCCATAACTGAGTGTAAAAAAATGTCCATACTGTGGCATCATTATGTTCATTCCCTTGCAGTTGTCAAGAGACTTTTAAACTAATGGGTAAATCATGTAAGTGTACATCTCTTAACACAACACCTGAAAGATCTGATGTTAGCAGAATAAAGAATAAATAAATGAAAAGTTATGTTTTTGATACATTCCACAATAATTCTTAAAGATAGAGATGATGTTTATAGTCCATATCCCCATACAAATGTAGCTTCTGAGGACTTGACAACATTCTGAGCTCCCTGTAGAGCAGCCTGTGAAGCGCATCAAACTAGCAATCTGACAATATCTTTCACTCCCTATTGCCAGGTACTCATTTAACTTGAGTCAAATGCTTTTGAACATAATATATACACCATTGTGCCTCATTTTACCGTTATCATATGTTACAATAAAACTAAAAATAATAATAGACAAAGGGGTTAATTCTAAGCAGTCAATCGATAAAATAGCAAAAGCATTTGAATTATGGCCATGACAGCTATCTGCCTTGTGTTCTCAAATGACTTTCATATGAAATGTAAAAAAAAAATTCATCAGTATGAAAGAATACCACTTGAAGTTTTTAAAAATCATAACTTTGCTCATATACCTGAAAAAGCAATCCAAAGAGAAGTACAGAGCCCAAAATTTAAATAAAATAAATCTAATTAAGTTTACAATGTTTACAGACATTCACAATGCTACAGAAGCTTACGTTCACAACGCGGTGAGGTGCGAACATTCCAATTTCCATCATCTAGGCATTCTACATTAACTTCTGATGATTCCCGATGCTCAACAGGGGTAAATGCAGAACCATTTTTACACCTGACGGTGAAAGTACTTCCATAAGCATTCAGATGGCTTCCTTCATGATCCTCAATTATTGTTTCTGCCATATTTAGGTTTAATGATGGACAATCTGAAATGAGACATTGAATTCTCTCATCAAACCATGAATGCGTAATTTGACATTTGACGAAACTAAAATGTGAGACCAAAACACAGAAAAGGATAATTTTTGTTATGGCTTCTTCTCATGAATCATGAGAGACGTGAGAGATGTATAAGCTATAATCTCTACTCTTTCTCACCTCTAGAGAAGGTGATGTTAAAACCAACATCATTGCTTATGGAGCTGCTTTCAAAGACTACTAAGAAGAAACCATCAGAGATGAGGACAGGACCATCATTCCTTGTACTTATGGTTTGTATGAGGTTATTTTTTCCTCTGTTGTAAATCTGTGATGGAGAATTAAATATAAAAATGAAAAAAAAAAAAAGTTTATTCTCATTATTTAAAGATGTACTTTGGTTTCTTAAATTGAAATTTTTTTTTTTTTTCTTTATTTGTCTTGATTCCAAGAATTCACTTTATACAGAGGGCAACATATAAATAAAGAAAAATTTAAGAATACACACAAAATACTGGTTCATGAATTCTATATTCCAACATTTGGATCTAATTTTGATACATTTAGATAAAATGATTCTGCCTAATATATCTTCAAGATGTATCTTCAATATAATTTTTCAAGCTAAGGCCTTATTTAAACGGTTTGAGCAAAAAAAAACTATTTAAAAAAAAACACCAATAAATTATCATTTTATAGCAGAATATAAATAAATGAATAGCTGACATAAAAAACTGAGAATCATTATCTTAAATGACCAACCTTGAGAGAATCTGATTCATCGAGGTCCAGAGTTTCAATATCAATAGTGACATTACTGCCTGTAGGTACTGTGACACTCATTTCACAAAGAACATTATTGGGATAGTTGCTGAACAAATGACCAGGACTAGTTATAAAACCAGCACTGGCATTGACTAGAATATCACAGCCTGTAATTCCAAATAAAAGTTTGAAAGTTATGATTTTTTTGTATCTCTGTGAAGCAGATAATAATATCATGCTTGTTAAGAAATAATTTCTATACAAGACTCAATGAAATCAGATTCATTCTAATTAATAGTTGAAGTCTAGGAACACTAGATACTCCTCCCTGCTCCTTCTTCAATTTTTTTTTTCTCTTTTCAAGACAGGTTTTAGATAAGCAACCTTATGCTTATGTACATTCTGTTCATAGATCTATTTCAGCTGATATGAAACATTTCTGGAGCATAGTAAGAAAAACTTAAAAGAGACAAAATCAGAAGCACAATAACAAGAGATCAAATAAGTACAGAAATCAAGAGAACTAAGACAGAATACTCCTCCCTTCCACCTTCCCCCTTCTTTTTTAGAGACATCTTGTCCTGGGAGTCTACTATTTTCTGTATAGTTTCTCTTTGTGGATCCATTTTAAGCTGACATGATATGTTTCAGGAGTGAAGTAGGGAAAACTTAAAGAAACAAAAATCAGAAAGACAATAACAAGACATCAAATCAAAAACTGGTGTCATAAGAACTGAGGTATATAGAAATAAATCGAATGAGGTGGTTTAGGTATGTACACAGAATGAATGATAAGAGAATAACAAAATCAATATATGTTTCTGATCTTATACTTTGTCTCAGCCATGCAGTCTTCTTGAAGAATGTGTAAATTTAATCCATTTTTTGTTCTTGATTAAATCCGCTTCACCTCATAGCTGAAACTCTTACTTTGGAACCTAATGTAATTGATGCTGATAGGCCATGAAGAAATGTTTTTCCTTTCAACTTCATAGTCAGGCTTAAAATGAGGATACTTAAAACATGTATTTCCAACAACACTATAGAGATGTGAACCTGGACAATGACTAAAAAGAAAAAAAAAAAAAAAGCTTTTGAAATGAGGTGTTACAGAGGATTCTCAAAATTCCCTGGACAGCTAAAAAATAATAAAAACACCATGAAAGTCCTGAATATCAAAGTCTCTGTTTAATGAGAACTGTGGAAAAAGGTCTAGAGGTGTTCCTTAAAGGAATGGTTGAGGGAAAGTGAAGATGAAGCAGACCAAACAGCAGATAGTCACAATATATCACAGACTGGATTGAAAACACCAAGACGGAGAGTGACAGAATGGCACAGGACAAAACCTTGTTTTGACTGGCAGTGAGGGATTTCACAACCAGAAGGGATACCCCATGAGAAGAAAGTCAGGCTACTATAGACTTGCATAAAAATTACTTTTTCAATAACACCTGTTTTAAGTTTCAAAATGCTTCAAATGATAAGAAAATTAACAGAAATCTCCATACAAAAACAACAGTTAATCTCTTCTTTCTGAAAAATCCTATTCTGAGTTGTTGCGAGAAGCATGAAAGATAACACTTTATCTATACATCTATTATCTGTAAGTACAGAAAAATGCCATAAGATTTATAACTCATAGTTACACATTTACAACTGGAAGGACATGACAACATTAGAGGAACAAAGGGTAGAATGAAAGGCGCAACATTTCACACAGCCATATGTATATTCATTGATATATCATTGGACCAATAACCTATTAATCCAAACAGACTTACAACTAAGCAGTCAGGCAATGAAAATCAGCATACTAGCTCCAGAATCAAAAGCCACATACATTTATTTTTCACATGCACCATACAAGATATTGCAACAAATGCCCTTCTCTGTCAAATGAAGCTTATAGCTTGGACAATATTAAGGATGCACAACAGTCTACTACCCTCACACATGGAAAAACAAACCGCGTAATTTAACCAAACTTGTGCATTGACAGTTTATTCTTAGTCTAAATGAGTTAGTATGATATATGTGGAAGAACATGTTTCTAGAAGGCTTTCATAATGGTAAAGAATGCAATCTAACAGCATGGCTGGTAAGATCAATCATTTCCTCAGATGCCAGAAATTGTACAACTAGATGTTTAGCTCAAAGCAGCATTTCATTAGCCTCTTGAGTCATTTATTTGACTGAAGGAAAGATGGAAACATATAAGAACTAACATTTTGCACTACTAGCAACTCAAAATATTGAATGATTCATTGAGATAGTCAATGCTGAAACTGCATAAATATCCATTTAATACAAATTTCATATACCTTGCCAGTAATTGAAGGAAAATCCTCTCTGTCTACCTCCTTTTCCTGTTTGCATCGTAATGTACATATCCTTTCCACTGGAGATTATGTATCCATTACCCCTGTATGATCCTCTCAAAGTCGCCAATAGGTTATGAAAAACCATATCTCCATCTCTGAAGAGAATTTCCGTATCATCTGCTAAATCAAGATCTGAAATCTGAAATAAGATGTGGTGAAGGTTTGAAAATCTGTATCATGGAATTGAGGATCTAATGCATGTAAGAAAAAAATCAGTATATTCAGCTCTTCAAATATGAAACATGACTATGTGAGAGATTTCATTGTAAAAATGAAAAAGGAGTGAGGCAAAAATAATTCTCAAGCCATAAGAAATACCTGACATTCATTAGTTTTCTTTATTTGGTGTTTTTTCCACTACAAAGGTCATCTCAACACCCATGTAAAATGCAAGATGAAAGGCTACTTAAAAGTAACAGAGAACAGAAGTACTATACAAGATGAGGAAAAGAACTTAATAAGCAAAACAGGCATTTAAAATTTAAAATAAGCATAACACATAACAATATGAAATAACTAGAAGGCTACATGGAGAGATGATTTACAGATAAAACAAAAATGAATCTCTCTAACAACCATAACAAATTAACAATGGTTATCAAGCCCCAAACTGTGCACCACAGATTTTTTGCAGGATCGCCACTGGAAAGACCAGGATCAGTTTTACTGCTTTAGAGAGCTGATCAACCCAAGGCACACCCTAAAGCACTAGTCTCAGATGAAGAGGAAGAAGAGATGGCATTACAGGCTGACTAAGACTTCTACCATAACTGGATTTGTGAGGATTTATGAGTATAATCAACCAGGATTTTCTACAGCCTTTTGTGTACAAAAATACTCAATCCATCTCGATAGCAAGCGACCCTCGCATGTGTACAATAGTCACCAAATAATGCCTTCTCCCCTCTTCAAGCAAAACTCCCTCTCTGAAGACAAAAGAGAGCCTGTCAGAGGGAGACAGGTGAGAGAAGAAGCTCTGACGCAAACCTTAGCAGCCTCTTATGGCATGTATGGGGAAAACTGCCAATGGGACCATCTTTCACCTCTCAGTCAAGGACCCTAGAAGCCAAAGGAACTTAAGGAATAAGATATGAAGACATGACATAGACAGTGATGTTAAATACAATTTTGAAATGAAATTACTGACAGAACGCTACATTTAAAAAACCACAGAAAGACAAGTAATGTGAAAATTTAATGACAAATCAGCAAATAAGCAGAGATCAGTAGTAGTTTTTTTTAGACTTTCAAAAAAGATTTCCAAAAATAAAGTTACATGTAAACCAAAGCAGCAAAATTTATCATTTAAATTCCTTAGTCCTGTTATTCAGAGTGAGAACTGCACATTAACTCATCAAAATATGTACAGATTTATTTACAATGTGGAGCATATAAATACTTGCTTTGTTCAGTTGGTAGCCAAAATAATCCCTACTTACTTCCATCCTTTTTCACCCTTGTGGGTTTTTTTGTTGTCTTATTTTTTTATTGTTTACAATTAAATCTAATGTTGCCACAATACTCCCAAAAGCAAATTCTAATGTGAAAATATAAAAGAAATCAAAAGAGTAGAGGACCATAATGAGTAAAGTTTCTGCTGCAAATAGAAACAAATAAAGATGTGACCAATTAATTCTCAAAGGATAAATAAGTTTATAAAATTCCTTTTCAGACCTGCAGCTTGAATGCTTTGTGCAAAACTACTTTTATCATAACTTCGGCTCCACTCACCATAACTGTTACAGGCCCTTTACCATTTTCTGCTGAAATAATGTAAGTGTAGTCTTGATCCCCTAACTGGTAGCGAGGATAGAATGGAGACTGAAGTTCATTGACAATGTCCTGAGCTGTCAAATGATTCCGTGGCAGGAGGCTTTCATTTTTCACTTTTAAAGATAAAAGTAAAGTTTACTGCTGTCATGACTTTATAGACCTCAATCTTATTTTTAAACAAACAAAAAAAATTGTCACTTTATTCTTAAAACATTTTTTCTATTCACTAATGAAATACTTCTGTGAGCCAACAAATTATGTTCATGTCATCTTATATTTTTTTCTTAGTTTCATAAAGAAACGAGACAAAGTGGGTCACTCTGACTTACAGTAAACTACACAAAACATTAGTTTCTCTAAAAAATAAATGTAAATTAAAAAAAAA
>JAOWAZ010315409.1:0-11629 GCA_028565935.1 Goniobranchus fidelis
GAGAGAGAGAGATAGATATAGAGAGAGAGAGAGAGAGAGAGAGAGAGAGAGAGAGAGAGAGAGAGAGAAATACACAGATACCAACTCTTCACCAGTGTGTATGAAAAAAAAGAGAGACAGAAATAGAAATACAGGATCATGGAGAGAAAAGAGAGGTGGATGAACATGGAATATGTGTTGTCAAATGCTGTGCATGTGTGTGTGTGTGTGTGTGTGTGCGCGCGCGCACTTGAGAAAAAAGAGACAGACAGACAAAGAGACATATAAACAAATACAGGATGACAAAGGGTATGTGTGTGTCTTAGAGACAGAGAGAGTGAGCACATACATACACACATACACTCACATAGCCACAAACTCTTTTTTTTTTTATTATTGCTCTTTGTGGGGGATAGAGAGAGAAAATGAGGTAGCCTGTGTGTTTGTGTATGTTTATGTGTGAAAGAAACAGTTCTCATTAAACAATAATACAAAAGTGTTCAACCAAGAGGAGAACAGTAGTGTAAGAAAATGCAGGGCTAGTGTATACAATTTTCAAGTGACATATTGCACAACATTTATTGTTCATTTGTTGTATGGAAAGAGAAGCTTGTTGCAAGAGCAAATATTACTGTACTGTCTCTGTTACATCTGTGGGATATTGTAGAGACATACAAATGATTTTGGCCTAAAAGAATTTGTTTTCCTGGATACTAGTAGATTGTAAGTTAATATGAGTTATTTTTGGTTTATCTTGTTAGTCTTGGAAGAAGTCCAATCTCCTCGTTAGATAACTTGTGAACAGGTCATCACCGTCAATTTTGCTTCTGCCCGACCAATTTACGATTGGCCACGAAAACAGAGTCTTTTAAGCAAAAATCATTAGTATGTTCTTGCAATATCAGACCCTGGAGTAACCGTTGTTGATGTAAATCTAAACCACCTTCACATTTTTCTTAAAACTTTAAGTGAATCATGAAGAACAAACAGAAATGACTTATTTCTAAGTAAAGGGGACACACCTTGGTGCTGCCTCTTGCTCTCACCAGACTGAAATCTGTAGCTTTAAAGGACGAAAAAAAAGATAAATAGAAAATGGACATTCAAGCTGACCTTCAAAGGCTTCTAATATATAATAATGTACAAAGATTTTTTTTCAATGCACATAGGAAATGGAAGCATATCTTAAATAGTATTGTGGAGCAGCTGGCTTCTTCATTTTATATTTCTTCTTGTGTAGCCGAAACTTTAAATTAACTTTAAATGCTTCTGTGCTTGGCCTTGTAGAGTGAATCTTAGCATAAAGTACAGAAGATGCTGAAGCTAGTTGAGCAGCGTATATTTTGACTGCCCTAAGGGGTATTCTGTCAGGTCCAGATGCTTTGTTTTCTGGACCCTTTAAAGTAATTAAATAATTTTGTTCTCTCCTCTGCAACTTCCATTGACGTTGTTCATGGTGAGTATCTGTGTAGGCCTATTACTGCAATAACATCTTAAACGAGAATTTTGTTGGCTTGATGAATCTTTACAATAATGAAGGTTTCAACTGAAAACCACATCTGAAGCCCTTTCTTAGTTTTTAGATCTCATAAACACATCAAGAGAGCAAGGACAACAGAATATTATAGGAATCAAATTTTCTTTTTTAAAAATGTTAATACAAAAAGCAAACCTTAATGATTTACCCAGTAAATTAACAGTATCTTAGGGAAAACCTTGTCTCTCTAAAAATGTATCTTCTTATTATCATATTGCATATATATGTAAGACTAGACCACTATGTTTAAACCATCAAAGGATGCATACACAAGATGTATCCCACACCATTTGTTTGTACTTTTTATAAGTTGAATTACTTATCTCTATGCCTCAGTTTCTTGATTACTCCTAAAAATATAATATATTTGGTATACCTACCAATATATGGATTCAGATCAGGCAAGTGAAGATCAGGATTAGGTGGTAGTGCTGTCAATGCAAAAAAATAGGCACAAATCATACAAGAATGACTTCTTGACTTTAAGTCTATCAAAATCAAGAACTGGAATTTGATTTAGTGGCTTATTCATTCATATATTGACAGTTAAATTACTGCAAAAAATGTGTAAAAAATGGTTAAGAAAATAATGAAAGCTTTGTTAACATAACATTTTTATCATCCTGACAAATCATTCACTTACAGTTCAATCTGCTGATCCTGGAAGAGTCCACGTCTGAAAGCAAATAAATGAAAGGTAAAACAGGTAAGTTTATGTTTTCCTTCATCCACCATCCTTTTTCGAATAGTTGAAAGCTGTCATTTATCTAACAAAATTAATTACTCATTCATTGATTATTCAACTATTCCCAATAATCTTGGATATCCCATGTCCATAGGTGTACATTTATACAGGTGTTGATACATTGATCCAGTCATGATCAAGCCATCGCCTTTTTATGTGAAAAATGATGTAAACAGGGGTCCTGATTAACCATGTTGTTTTCGAGCAGGTTGAAAGGGGTCTGGTGTTTCCGCACAGAACAGAGGACCCAATCTTTAAAATCGAAACCAACAACCTAAACCAACAGCACTGGAGTTATTTAACTTAGACTTAAGAAATTAAATTTAATAAAAGTTGTAGGCTATCCATCATTAAATACTTTTTTTTTTCAATCTGAGCATTCGTATAGTGCTAAATCCTCTAAATGTGCTCATAGCGCTTTACAGTGTCCCCTGACAGGTCTTTTTCAACTACATACCTTTTAAACTCCATATGGAGTAAACAGAAATGCAGCCATTTTACAGGCATATATACTGCCTATGGTCGAGTACTCAATATCTCCTGTGTTGGGAGAGGAAATGTATTAAATAGCCTTTCCCAATCACTAAACAGTGCCACAGCACAGCATGACCTCGAACTCAAAACCTCTCTGTTACAAGTCCAACGCCCTGACCCCTCAGCCACTCACCCACACATCAAGTGATGGAATTCATACTCTGAGACAACACTTCAATTTCTAAATTTAAAATTTTCCTTCTTTAAATACTTATCATGATAAGATATGATGTACTTGCAAGAATAACCTTTATGAGCAAAATCATGAAGGCTTCATAGTCTGTAATAATATAAGTCAAAAAACAAATATGGAGATTGGTATCAAAGACATTTTACTCTTTTACAAGTTAGTGCTTGTTTTTTTTTTTGCATCTCTGAAATACATTCAACAGGTACCATTCATCATAGTTTCTGAAGGCACTTTTCACAGCAAAATTTCCAAATATTTATCTTTTTGAAGTGAAAAGTTCCGTAATCCTTTCTTTTTACAAATTCAGCATTTGTATTTAATATTTGATTTCAATTTCCAACTTCTCACTTTCTACAAAAAGAAAAAAAAAAAAATCCCATATTTCTTGTAGTAATAAACTTATTTGATTCAAACCATTGTAAACTTTCAGACATAAAAAGACAGTTTCAAAATCCAGTTGTCTATTGCATTAGATTAAAAGAAGGGGGGAAAAGGAAAAAAAGAACATACATAATAAAAGAAATTAAAAATAAGAACTTTCCTTTTTAATGCGAAGGGCAAAGCAATTCTAATAGAAAACAAAATCAATAAAAAGTCAATTGAAAGAAGTAAATGCGATTATCAGATTCTCCAGTCGTCAGTAAAAACTACGACATCATGTCTCACCAGAAACAGTGAATTTTGTTCCAATCCAAGGTTCCACAGATAAATAAGGGAGATCATTGTAGCTTTTGCTGTACAGCATCATAAGCATAACATCAGGACGCAGGAACTGTATGCAGTCAAACATCAACTGTTAAAAGATCATGGAGTAAAATTCAATTTGAATCAAATCAACAAACAATGTGTTGGTGTAAAATCCACTATATGCATTCCAGAATATGAATAGACAAGCTCTTATGTGGTCTTCTTTTATTATAACTTGTGTAGAGTAAACAGATAATTAACAATTGATTTGTTTGTTTTAAATTAAGATAAAGCTAACATTTCTCTTATTTTGGTGTATCCCAACCTTTATGGGGTTGCCACAATAGTCCACCATTTTATCGGTGCAGCACAGGTTTATAGCAAAGATTATATGCAACACGCTCTTTTCGATACAACCAAATATTGGGCTTGGCAAACTGCGAAAGAAGGGTTGATAAGAATTAATTTTGCATATGGCAGCAACTTTTATGATTCTCTATGATTCTCAACTGCCAAGGGCTCTTTGACATATGCAACTTGCACATGCGATCTTAGGATTTATTGACCATCTCCAATGGGGCTTGTGAAATCCTACCTCCATAGATTAATGAGCAGAAATATGTGAAAATTGAATTTGTCCAGAAACCTGCACAAACCAAGATCAAATCTTGACCTCTGACTCCTATGGCATGCTTTATACTATTAGACCACAGCACTTAATGGAAAGCAAAAACCAAAAGAGACAACTACATATATTATCTTCATGTAATGCTTCTTGTGAAAATTCACCTGAGAATCCATCTCAAACATTGCTTCCCACCTCCAGTCTACAACTATGATATGAAAAAAAAGTAATTCTTCCTTTGATATTTCATACATAATTCTGTACCAAATCAGTTCTGCTCTGATATTGACTCTATAGAGAGATAGATTAAGGATTCAAACAGTCAAATGCAGAGATTTACCCTAAACTCTGTGCACTGTACTGTTCTTTTTCTTAAAATGCTTGTATTGACTCTATAGTTCAGTTTAACATAAGCTGCCTTATACAGAATTATATTCAAAACTGAGTAAAAGAGTATCACAATCAATTTTTCTCCTCAGCTATGTTTCCTTCAAAGCAAAATATATATATAGAAATTGTGCAGCTTTTTCACAACTTAAGGTATCTCAACCAATTTTTACTTCCTCACCTGTTCATTGTATTCAAAGTAAAGAGTTTTTCCACAAATATAATGCTCAGGAGGAAACAGGTGCATGTTCTCAGCCAATTCTTCAACATAGCTATAAATAGATTCCTTAAAAAAAAACAAAAAAAACAACAAAGTATAATTTATATGAGATGTCTTTATCCTTTACAGATACAACATTAACTTCTCAGAAAAAAACAACAACACACACACACACACACTGAATATCAATGAGGAAGAATGAAATATAAATGCACTGTCATCTTTAAAAGTGGTCTACAGAGTGGTCTTAACTCTTTGAATGCCAATCGACAATACATTGTCGATATAGGTTTCCACGTTTGTGCCAATCGACGATACAGGTTTAGCCTCACATTTTCATTTCTGGTGTGTTTACCAAGAAACTTTTGAATAATCCTTTAGAACGATAACTCCATTTATTCCCCTTCAAAGTGGTATATGACGTGTATAGGTTTCACTTATGTACTTCAATTCATAACTACTAATCTCTTACTGGTACCTGGGGGCATAGGTTCGTATCTAAAATAGTCTGGCACAAAAAACGTGGAAACCCCCCTTGGCATTGAATGAGTTAAGAATAACATTTCTGATTTAAAAGAAAAAAGAAATATTGAACTCCAAGAAATTATCAAAATGGTAACAGTAGCACCAACCTGTAACAACATATGTCAAAGAACAATCATTATCATTACTTTTTGTCATTCCCTTAGCTAATATTGGTTTGACTTAGAGTTGTTCGTTTTATTTTGTTTTTTTTATTTACTTGATGATAACAGTGCAAGGAGTTTATTCATTATATTTGTGTTGCAATTTGATAGTCTGGAGGAAAAGCAAACACAGCACTCAGCAAAGTTGCACAACTAATGAAATCCACAGTTGAACACCAAAAAAAATTGAGTATTTACAACACTACCATTATTCTAATACTGTTAATGTTATATAGCAGTGAAACATGGCATATGAACGTAGATGATTGTAAAAGGCTAAATGGATTCCATAGAAGCTGTTTATGAAAGATCTCAGGTGTAACATGGGAGGATAATATGATAAATGAGGAAGTTATGAAAAGAACGGTTGCATCAAGAATTACAGTCATGATAGAAAAGTGCACATTAAAATGGTACAGCCATGTAGAAAGAATGAGCACTGAACAATTCCCTGGACACATAATGAAAAGGAAGCCATCTAAGAAAAGACAGAAAAAAAGACCAAAGCTGACATGGACACAGACTGTTGAAAGGAATCTGAAAGAGAGAGGACTATCTTGGGCTGAGGCGGACAAAAATAGGTCACGGCATGAAAGTTTGGCAATTCTTGACCTCTGATGTGTCAGAAGGACTAAGTGACTAAGTAAAGTAAGTTTGTCTTCCAAGTATGTCAATTGTAGGACAGCAGAGTTCTTTATATAATATATTTTTATTGTTTTGGCATTTCAATCTTTAAGGCACAATTCTTGAATGAAAAATTGGTACAATCTGAAATTTGTGAATTCATTCTTAGCATCCTAAACAATCTGGATGGAACAAATGTAGAAGCAACAATGTCAAAGAATAACCACAATGTCTTACATCTTCATGGAAAATGCATTTTGTTTCTTCTATGTGTTTCTGTTCTTCAAAAACATGAGCTGGGAGGGTGCCTTTCAAAATGTTAATGTACTGAAATATTACATCTAAAACCTGTAAATGAGACAATACAAAATTGTATACTTAAACATGCGAATCAATTTCAATGTAGTTGGCGCAAAATCTTGATTTCTTCTCTTCTTTAAAATGATATACCATCATCATCGCAGGGATTTGCTAAGTCATTAACTACCAGCAAATGAAAACAAATCTATAATTTTGTATCTTCATTTACATGAGTAAATTAAAACAAATTTGTAAAAACAAGCAAAGAGAAAATAAAAGCTAGAAATCATAGGTAAATACAACATGCAAAGAACTTTGATGATTGAAAACAAGTCAATTTGATCGTACTAGATTTCTTGAACGCTTTTGATACAGTTCCGCACAGCAGGCCCTAAAAAAACTGGAACACAGCTGCTTGCATAACATTGAACAAAAAGAGTCAGACTGCTGCAGCACCCATGAAAAGGCTAAAAATGGACCAAAAATAGCAATTGATATTAAACTGGTTTGAAGACTGGCTATGCAAAAGGACCCAAAGAGTTGTACTGGATGGGAAGGCATGTTCTTATTCTGGAGTATGCCTGTATTGTATTGGACCCTCATTAAAAAAGATAGAAAGAATTCATCAAGAGAAACAGGATGTATCACAGCAATAGTGAAACAACTCAATTGGCAAACATTATAAGAAAGAAGTAAACATAAACAACTAAGAACAAAGTTATTCATGACAACACCCCTGCAATGAGAATGCCACATTATTTCAAAAACACCATAGCAGATACAACACAAGATATAGTCATTCAGAAAAATTTGCAATTTACAAGGATTGTACATAGAGCACATTTTTTGCACAGACCATATCGGATTAGCACAATCTCCCACTGTTTCAAGAGAGCACATGAAGGGCTATTTTAATGGATAAGATGTCAGAATATAATGATGTACAATTTGCATGGATTAGCTGAATGCCTTTTGTATCTTAAACCTTTCAATTTTAATTTCAATTTCAATGATAAATCTAACACTTTGGTTATACAAGTAGATTTTAAAAAAAATTTCACATTTTTTTTTACAAATCTAAGAAATTATCCTTATGATTACCAATTCAGTAAAAAGGCAAATTTATCTACTCTTAAAACGTAGAGGACATGACATGTTAAAATCAACCTCATCAATGTGAGAAAAGCCATGCTCTGTAAGTTTGACACTCAAAATGAAGGCAGTCCAAGTAGAGTTGTGTGTGAAGCCAGTCATATCATTACCGCCTGCAATCTCTAGTGCATAATTTCTGTTCAAAAGTCATAAGAATATCATAAATATATACAATTGTAAAAGTTAACAGTTCAAGTGTATTAATCTAATCTGACACTTCATATAAATCAATTAAAATAGAATCATTCTTTAAAAGCTCTTAATTCTTCCCTTGTCAATCTCTACTCCCCTTCAAGAGCCCTTTGTTCTGCTTAACAAAGTTTTGTTGATAAAAACCCAAATGCCCTACAAAATAGGTGAAAGGTAATACTATTTTTCAGTACAACATGTCTAGAATTTCTTACCAAAAAGAACTTTGCTGCTTTTCCATAAGGCGGTTTTAAATCAAATTAATTCAAATTATAATTAAGACAAACTTGTATATCACTGTCCAGTTTAAATCATACCCCTTCTATGACTTTTGGATACTATTATAAATTCCCTATTGTATGACTATTTAAAATATATGCATTAAGCATTTTAATTCTATGTTAACTTAATTGTGTAATTACCATTGTTCAAACATATAATTGTTTTCGTGCCATGTAAAATGTTTATCTTATTCTCCTCTTTGCTATCCAGCCAGGAGTCTATAATACTTGTGAAGCATTTAGAGCTTCTAGAATATGGGGTTAAATGCTATGTAGACTCAATTTTCCATTATTTACATGTATTGTTAATTCCCATTAAAATGTTGCATTTCAGTGACAACTTGGTGGTTAAAATCCAATGCTAATCTACAAATTGTGAATGAGCCTCAACACAAAATTCATAAAGGATGATTAATTTTGATTCCTTATTTAAAGGGAATTCTGTTGCTTCAGAAGTGTAAGTGATGAAAATTAAAAACCTCAGTGCAAAGCAATTCAATGAATTAAATGTCAACTTTCTTTTTTTTTCTCATTACTAGACAAGTAGTGGCTTCACAGCCAGAAACCTCTATGTTTAGTAAGAAAAGAGAAGTTTTACAAAAGTTAATTTTAAACAATACTTTACACATAATTACCTTTTCTTTAGTTGAGATAGAATACTTCCTTTGCCTTCATGCCCTAGGAGGACAGACAGAAATTCTATCACACGAGCACTGGAATGTCAAAAAAAGAAAAACAAAGAATCAATGAGGGTTCCTTTCTGAAGTGATAAAAACATAACATAATATTTCACAAAAATCTTTTTCTTTTCGTCCTTATTTGTAGACCTAAACCCTAATAAAGTTGATTAAAAATAAAACAGCTTAGATTCCTTATCATAAAGACATAAGATTTGAAAATGTGGAAAAGCCATTTTTAAAATTCAGCCTCACCCGTGTTTTTAAACAGGGTTCCTACAGCTGTGCTTCCTTAAAGCTCAAGGAGGTTTCAAGGAGGTTTCAAGGAAAATTTTGGTGAATTCAAAGAGGCTTAACGCACCAGTCTCACCACCAATTTTCCCGAACTCAGAGGCATTTCCTCAATTTTTTTCTGAACAAAATCAAATTCAAGGAGGATTTAAGGACATTTAGGCCAAAATTCAAAATTCAAGGAGTTTTGAAGGAGATTTGGTGGGAAAGTCAAATTCAAGGAGGTTTCAAGGAGCTCCTTGAAAATGAGGCCGCATGAACCCTGTTTAAAGGTTTAGTGCTCCATGATAAGGCCAGAGCTGCAGCACCACACCCCTTTCAATCTGCTCGAGAACTGAACCATTAACATTTTTCTTCGCATAGAAATACGACAGCTTGATCACAACCGAAACAATGGATGACAACAACATTACCAAAGATTTAGAAATCGATTTTAGAACCTTCTTTCATATTCATGTATTGGTCTTTATTCAAATAATTTAAAAAACATTTATTTACCAATAAAGATTCTTTAAAAAAATTAATCATACCACAAAAAAAGAACAATATGTGAATTTGAAATAATTGTGTATGTCTTCATTCAAATTCATATATTTAATTTTAATCAAATAATAAAAAAGATTTATTTACCGATAATGTTTCATGAGTGAGGGCAGCGCCCATATGAGATCCATTTTGCATGTATCCTCCATTGGAATGACTGAAATTGAAATTAATTTTTAAAAATTATGATTTCAAACATCCAAAATATTTCATATACATTAAACTTACAATGTAGCCTCATACTGAAAGTAAGAGAAAATCAATCCTTAAAATGCTAAATGAAAAGAACACAATCAAATTGCATTGAACACTAAGACTGAGAAAAAGTATCTTTTATCAAGATTTGAAATACTTAAAGTAAAACCTCAAATTTATTCCAATTATTTAATAAGGGTGAGATGACATATTTGTCCCAGGTTTTGAGGGTGCAGTTGTCTTAGCTTCTGCCCTACTCAACCCAGCTCAAATTTCATGGGCATGCATAGCCCCTAATTTCTTTATGTGAAGACAAGTTGGTACAAGATAAGAATAGAAATGCAAAATACCTGAAATGTGGAGGAAGTAGAAGAATTGAAGAAAGAGAGAAATAAAATACTTCATGCTATAAGACAAAAAATATTAAAAGAATGAAACATCGAACTTGACAAGACAGCACAAAAAATAGAAGCCAATCATTATAACAGCAACATCATGTTTAAAGCAACCAAAGTACTGAACCAAAAGAAACACGAGAACCCAAAAGTAGAAGATAATGATGGAAAACACAAAGATCACAGAACCAAATGCAATGCTCAACACTACAAGAAGTCACTTAAAAGAAAAATTCCAAAATGACAAAGCAATGAGCCCACAACATCAAAGAAGTTACGGAAAGTTTTCCAAGCTTAAATAATAACAAAGCCCCTGGAGAAGGCAACATCCAACAAAAATTTTTAAAATATGGGACACAACGTCTAGATGATAAAATTGCAGAACTATTCAACATGATTTTTGAAAAACATGAAGAGTTTGACATAAAATGGGGGTCTACTCATACCAATCCAGAAACCAGGAAAATCAAAAGGGCCACCAAACAACCTAAGACCTATAATACTATTAAATACCATCAAAAAAGCTCTCTCCACATTAGCCCTGAAAAGAATAAGAGCACATACTGAAGCATATCCTTCATACAGCCAAAGCGGCTTCCATCCAGACAGAAGCACTGAAGATGTTGTATTGACACACAGGTGGCTGGCGGCAAAAGCAAAACGAGGAATTATTTACATCAAAATCACTGGAATTGATATGTCAGCAGCTTTTGATACCACTGATAGAGATTTGCTGCAAAGAATTCTTGAACAGTCATCAAAGAAGACGATACGAGACTCATTCAATTCCTCCTGAGCAATACATAAACAAACACAAAAATTAATGGAGCCAGTGAGAAATTACCATTCATCAGTAATGTGGGCACACTACAATGGAGATTAGTTTAAGCCCGGTCCTCTTCACAGTTTACTTGGAATAAGCTCTTCGTGAAATGTACCCAAAATTTGAACAACATCTATCAACTGAGAAAATATATGCCGATGACAGGCAAGAGTACATAAATACTTAAGAAGTACTCAATGTTTTGAGAAAATACAAGCTAAAAGTCAACACAGACAAAACTGAACTGACTTCAGTGACAAGAGAGGATGTAACATGGAAAGAAGTGTAGAAAGTGGGCTCTCTGTTGGGAGAAATATGTTTCAAGAAGAAAGCGCCTTGCAACAGTAGCACTAAATAAATTGAAAAAGCTATGGATAAGAAATGACAAAATCAAAAGAACCATAAAATTTAAGCTCTACAAGACCCTTGTGAAATCAGTTCTTATATACAACAGTGGAACCTTGGCACTAATGAAAAATGAAGAAGAAAAGCTCTTCTTCTTCTTCCTGTTAAGTGCCCACAATCATGTGGATGATTATCATGGCACTATATATATATGGGCTTTTACG
>JAOWAZ010316520.1:0-11626 GCA_028565935.1 Goniobranchus fidelis
AGAGAGAGAGAGAGAGAGAGAGAGAGAGAGAGAGAGAGAGAGAGAGGGAGAGAGAGAGAGAGAGAGAGGGAGAGAGATATGTTGTCTTGGGAGAAAGGAAAAGGGGTTGGGATGAGATATAAACATAAGCTCACAAAGGGTCAGGATTAAAATTTAAAAAAAAACCCAACAAAATCCCTTAGATAATTCTTTGATGTTTGCTGTACACACTTCTGTCGTTTTTTACCTTCGGCAGTCATTTTTCCCATCAACTATTTGGAATAGCCTTTTAACTGATATCATTCACTACTCAGTAAATAGCAAGTCAAGAAAAAGTGTCTGTGAGAATACACCATAGGTGGCTTGTAGACCATAAGGAAAAGAAAGAAGACAACAATAAATAATTGTACGAGAGTTGTGTGTGTACATGTGTACTCATATTGTTCTGCGTACGCTGTCTTTGAGTGCATTCCAACACTCACCGTCTTTGTCAGGCCTTGCCCATTCCTTTCTGTTTTACAATAAATCAGTCGTTGCTAGTCTCTCATACAAAGAAGTTGTGTTTTTGCCTTCCTCTCCCTCTCTATGTGCATGCTAGCTGGTATGTGAGAATGAATTGTTTTATTTCATAAGTTGTAACCAAACAGCTAATTATAACAATTAAGTAAATTCTTACCTTGAAGAACAGCAGCACAACATTGATAAGGAATGCAAGTAAGAGAGCCAGATACTTGAAATTATAAAAATTTCTTGCAAAGAGACTCTGGATTGTAAAGAAAAAAGTGTGGAAGGAGGTGGAGGGAGGCAGGGGATTGGGGCAAACAAATACAAGGGTTTAGTAACAGACAAACTTTTCATTAAATTTTTGGGACTATAAAGTTTTCACAGCTAATATTAAATGATCCCTTTGCTAAAAGCATTAAGCACAATATTTCCATTATACAGTCTAGTCTCGGTTATCTGAAATTCGGAAATCCGAATCCCGCAGTAATCTGAACGGTTTGGGTGGGGACTTGTTCTTATTATTTCTTAGTAGTCTAATCCAAACATTCAGGATTCCGAATCTGAACACCTGATTTGAGAAGGAATTGCTGCTTTTGGTTCACTAATCTGAACATTTTCTCCAAATCAAAGGCAATCAACTTGGCTTTTCGTATTTGGAAAGTGTGTTTGTTGGCCGGCTGGCGATTTGTAGACACAAACGCACCACTGTCGTAGACAGGCGTCATTGCGACAGTGTGTTTGCATGTTGGGCGCTGAGATGGCCTTTGCAGTCGAACTGAGCCCTAAAACACAATATAAACAAACAAATCTCAAGGTTACAAAAAAACTTTTCACACCTTTTAAGAAGCAAAACAGGGCACCGATGCTGTCTACGTCTGCCCATTGTCTATGTCAAGCGCCATTTGCTGATCAGCGCGATCTTAAGATGGCGCATAACCATATGACGATCCACAGAAAGCGCGACCATCTTCAGATGGGCCAAGTCGTTTTGGACCTGCTAAAAAACCTAAAGGAAGATAAAGCAACAGGTCCCGATAATACACCAGCCAAACTGCTTAAAATGTATGCCAAACAAATAGCCCCAGCACTCATAGAGATCTTCAAAAGTTCAATTAACCAAGGAATAGTACCTGAAAACTGGAAGCAAAAGAATATTTACGCCAATCTATAAAAAGGGTGACAAAACGTCATCTGAAGAAATTTGTATGCTGCAAACAAGGAGATCAAAGTGAAATGCTAAAAAAGTATTGTCAGACCTATGTTGGAAAGCAGTGCAGTATGGGATCCTTACTACTTGAAAGAAATCCATGAAATGGAATCACTACAAAAAAGGGCTTTAAAACTCTTTAATGGCAAAATCACAAATCATAATAACAGTACAAAAAGCGTAAAATGAGAAAGATAACACTTCAATTTTGAATCAAGTCTGGACACACTGCAAGACAGAATGAAACATCTTGGTCAAAAATTCATCGTTCTGCAGTCATGGGTACTTTCACATCTATACTCATTTGTACCCTCCACCATAAGATTATGGAATGATGAGAGAGAAAGCACCAACCAAGATGTAGATCTGTGCAAATTGCTGAGGAGTATTCACCAAAATTACTGAAATTTCAGCATAATCCAGGGAGAAGCTTGTTCCTTCACTTTTGTTCACTTGGCTACTAATTCTACTTTCTGAATCCATGCACATGCATGCCCGTTCCCACTAAACACTCTAAACATGTCTGACACTTTTGCCATCAAAACTGATGCCATGATGAACATTCTTCCTTTCCCATGATTAGCCCAAATAGTTTATAGTTCACTCAATTCTTTTGCTGATAATGATACAGGATTTTTTTGCTCTCCTTACTGGATTCAGATTCTAGACAATGCAACAGAGAGGTTGATGCTCCAACGTCTGTCACTCATCCCACGAAAAGATAAGGTTGAATCATGCAGGCTGGGTCCGGATGGAGGCCGTTGTCACAATTCCGCAACAAAATGAATTGCACAAATCCTGTGCAAACATGCCATTGCCACTGTGCACTAGATCTAAATATCTAGGCCTTTCATTTAGCCTGCCATATCAGGCCATATTATCATTACATGAAGTTTGGACCTTAAAATTTAATATTCTCCTTAAGGGTAGTGCTTACTATGGGATAAGAGGCACTCAAACCTACTTCATCTTGTCTCTCTTGGTTAAGAGCTCACAATACAGATCAATGCAACCTTATTCCCTTATTGCCACATCTTACATAAATTTTATATAAAATAATAACACTTGCATTTCCAGTGCCTCTGAAGGCTCATCAAAGCAGACAGCACAGTGTATATATATTCAGGTTGATGCAGTTGTTTACACATTCAATTAATGCTATTATGAAACATTTAAACATTTTAAAAGAAAAAAACTTACAAGAATATATTTTCCATATTCAAACTCAGGAATCTCTGTGGCTGCTTCCTCCTCTGGCTTTCCAGCTTGCTCCTTTGATTGGCTAGATGATCTGTTTGGAGTAAAACAAACTTTTAAAATATCCTTTGACGATTTCCCAAAAATGAATTACAAAGCCTAGGGATGGTTGGAAGTACAAAATTGATATTGATTTTTTTGTTCACTTCATCACTTTTCTAGTAATGCTGTGTTAAAAACAACAATGAGGAAGATTAAAACATGAAGCACATTCTTCACCTCCTGTCTTGTAGCTGTGATTCTGTCATTGGAGGGGGCACCTGAGGTGTTGATACACATTGTTGGACATTTCCCTTGAAAAAACAAAAAAAGTAAATAATGCAAAATCAGGATGCTTAAAAAAAAAAATCAAATGAACTATATGATTGGTGTCCAGAAATATAAACATAGCCATAGTCTTTAGACTATTAATCTAGATTTAAAAAAAAGAGAAAATCACAGTGTGGAAGTGTTTCTCTGTTTTTGTTTTGGTTCAATTTTCACGTCTATATATTATATTATATTATCTTGTAAATCTTGCTTCAAAGGTGGCATGCACCAGAAAGACTTAACTTGAAGCTGACAGACAGAAATAAAAGATTGCTAAGATGAAACAAACAAGTTACTCCCTGATGCAAAGAGCAATTACTTAAAGAAAACATTGTTGAGAACAAAATACAGAAAATTGTTTAAAGTTGTTAATGAGCTCCGAGAAGCGAGAAGACCCCTCGTCGTGAGAATTTACGATGAGCAGTTCTAAAAGCAAACTCTGTAAACAATTGAATGCGTTTTTCACAAGTAAAATAGAAAATGTCACATCCCAGCTTAGCTTGACAAGGATTGCATGAGTCAGCCAATGTCCCACAATCTCCCAGTGAAATTCAGCAGATGTCAATGAGATCGGAAACCTTCTTAAATCTACCCCTTATAAGACGAGCTCGTTAGACCCTGTCCCAACATGGCTTATGAAATCTTTTACACATGACCTCGCACCATTCATTGTGTGTTCCATTTGTAAATGTCAGCATTGAAAATAATGATCTACCCAACTCAATAGAGAAGGCAACTGTCATTCCTCTGAAGAAGAAACCTTCCCTTGACAAAGAAGAATTCAAGAATTACCCACCTGTATCAAACTTCAACTTCATATCAAAGATCTTTGAAAAAGTGAGCAATTGCATTATCAAGCATGTGAATCTTAGTGAAGACATGGCAAAACTTCAATCTGCCTACAAAAAGCCATTCTCAACAGAGGCAGCCCTGGTCCAAGTAATCAATGATATTGCCATCAAAATTGATAAACAACACTGTGTTATCCTAGCTCTGCTTGATCTTAGCACCGCCTTTGGTACGATTGACCAAGAACTTTTGATATCATGACTTGAAGAACAATGCAGCATCACTGGTAATGCTCTTACTGGTGAAAGAGCTATCTTTTTGGAAGAAAGGAGACTAGTAATGATCAAAAATGTTTCATCCGCATTAACAAGATTAAAATACGGTTCCCAAGGATCGATTCTTGGCCCTCTTCTATTCAGCATGTAAACCATTCCTCTGTGTGAAATCACATCTCAGGACAACTTCCAATTCCATCTTTACGCTGCTGACCCACAGATCTACATTCCCATTCAATTCAAAGGTGAAAATGTCCTATATCTCGACTCGAAGCTTGCATAAAATATGTCAGATCTTGGGTGAGTGAAAACAAACTGAAAATTAATGATAGAAAAACTGATCTTACCTCTCCTAGTTACATCAAAGGAAATTCAAAGTTGAAAACATCACCATTGGTGACCAGATCATCAATGCCAGCTTAACGGCAGGAACTTAGGTGTCTCTCTTGACAAAATCCTGTCGTTTGAAACTCAAGTCACCAGATCGAGGCAATGTTGCAATTACAACAAAAGAAATATCTACAAAATGTGACCATATCTCAATGAAGAAACAACGAGAATATTAGTCCAAGCTTCGTTACTGCAACACGTTCCTAATTATCAAATTCAACATCTTCAGAAAATTCAGAATCAATGTGCCCATCTCATAACACTAGAAACTGCAACAGTTGGATTCGATTGGATTAGAAATACATTTTGACAGAAAAAGTGAGTCAAAGTATCAATTTTAACATTACAGTGGATTGCATTCCATCCTTAAAAATACAAATACCTCAGGAGGTTCTGCCTTCACTGGCTCTGTGGCGGAAGCAGAATCAGATTCTATTTTGACATTTCCATTGCCAACTGGCTCAGTAGTCTTTGCTCTGAAGAATGATCAATAAATCCATGAATTCTATGTTTTAGAAACTAAAAATTGAATATCTTCATACCATCTTGAAGCTATCATAAAATGAATGTCTTTACATTTAAAACAAATTTAGTTTGAACACTTCTACTCTTATAAATATTTTACAGTGGAATGATCTATTTTTTCTCAAACCTGATCAGCTGAGGGTCACCACTATTTCTTTTTAAATTGAAATTTACAGATGAAACACAAATAAGCAAACTAATTTCAATGAATCATTAAAATGTAAAAATGATGACAAAACCATGAAGTTAATGAGGAAACTATATCAAATCATGTATTCTATTGACAACTTTCCTCTGCTTTCAAATGCTTTAATCTCTAAAGTAAAATATGAACTGTGATCTAACATTGTGGTAAAAATATGAAACAAACACAAATGACAACTTTTTATCATAATTCATAAGTTTAAGTTTCCAAAACCTTAACTTTTCAACAATACATTGATGCATTCTTGATGAAAGGCATTTCTGAGAATTTTTCAGGTCTTCAATCAGTTCTTGAGATAGTGTCATAACGATGCCTATAGTCAATCATAGTATTATAAATATACAGTCACAGCACTTTCATGGTGAATAGTAATATACATATATACATACAGATATATGATATATTGTTACATCAAATTGGTAATAACATAAATATAGTGCTCAACAATAAAGGAGTATAACATAAGTATGAAAAACAGAATGAATGCTCTCTGAAGAGTTTAGCCAGCACCTACATATTCCATTTCAAACTACAAATCTTTGATATCCGCCTCTTTTTCTGAGTCTTTCTAGGACTATTACTTGATGCTTATTTCCAACAATACATACAAAATATGACGCCTTCTAACAAGTCTGTTACATTAACAACTCTAATTCATAAGCTGTTTCATTTCTTGTTTGTTTTCTCATTGGTTTTCATGTTATAAAACTAAGATAACAGTTCAAACAGAATGGGGCCTATTCTCTAATCCTTTCTATTCTTTCATCCTCAAATAAGTTGTAAAATCTGTAAACTTCATCTGTTAAAATCATTGTGAAATCTTACTGTTGAGGATCTGCTGTTTCTGTCATTGCTGATGGTGAATTAGATGTAGAAGATGCAAAATCTTGATGTGTTGAGGGATGTGCCTCTCCATTCATATTTATACCTCCACCAGGGGCTGTTAAAGCTATTGGTCCCATTGGAAGTGGCTTTGGAAGGGATGAGCTCAATATGTCCTCCTGTGGTTTTTGTTCAACTTCTTTCTCACTGGTCATCATGTTAATTACAAACTTTACAAGAGTCCTGCAAACAAAACAAAATGAAATGTATATTTGCAACTTGTAGTTCCTACAAGTTTACATTATAGAAAGTGAATAAAGAATCATATACATGTACTTCAATTACCATGATTCTCACCATATGCGGATGCTATTGACGTTGCTTTCAACAGTGGAAAATGCAGTGAAAATTGATACATTTACAAAATTCTCAATCACAATACAATCCTGATATTGATAAGACAGACGAGTTCCATAATGCACAAAGATAAAAATCATTCTTGATTCATATGTAACTTCTTTGTTGCTTGACTTCATGTGCTTGATCTTTATCAAATTGTTTCTTTGTTCTTGGACATTTTAAAATTATTATTCATCTTATTTGAACTTACCAACTGACATAGAACAAAAGAGTCAGAAGCAGCCATGCCAGTTTGAAATTCATCTTGAAAAATGCTAACAACAGTTGCCAGTATGTCATAGATTTAAAGGTTTGATAGGACCTTTTGAGATTTGACCAAGTCAGGTAGGAAAAGATGGCCATCAAACCATCTTTCAGTAGGCGATAAATTAACACAACTGGTTCCAGTATGCTGTAAAGAAAACACCAAAGAACTATTTTTAAAAGTAAGAAATAAATACAAGACTATTTGGATGACTTAAAGAGTTTGCCCCCCAGTCTCACAGTGGCATTTAACATTAAAAGATCATATTTTTTATATTGATGCAAATAAGTCAAAGTTTCTTCAGCATTTCACTTCAGACTTGACTATTCAGGAAACTAGTCTGTTGAAATTAAGTCTTGTTGAAATAAAAATTATAGAAATGGATAAAAAGAAGAGCTAAGCAAGCAGCATGGCTGATTTTTGTACACATACAACTCAAGGAGGTATTGGATTAAAAAACACACCAACAACAAATAACAAACCAAGAAAAATTAATAGATCTCCAAAAATATTAAAGTCTTATCAAAATAAATTTCATTTCATAGCCCATTTTTTCAAAACCTAAAGATTTCAACTGTTCATTTTCATTTATAAAGATAAATTTCATTTCACAGTCCATTCTTTCAAACTTAAAGATTTCAACTGTTCATTCTTCATTTAAACTAAACAAGAAATTCAAGATAGCAAACCCTTTTGTTGTACATGCCTACAGTTTATTTTTTAATAGGCAGTTTCATTGTTCATTCAAATAAAAACACAACCATAAAACTAATTAAGTATTCATCAGCCTTTCAACATCTGATGAAGCATTTCATTTAGATGTGGCAAAGATGTAATCTCTGTCATCCTTTATCCGACTGCTCTATAAATTCTGTGCGTCTTCCAAAGAAAGCTTCATTCAGTTGCAGTAAAAGTATAATCTTCATAATCCACCTCTCATTGACTATCCCAGAAATTATTGGACAAAGTTTTTCATTGAGATGTTGCAAGAGTATAAGATAGTATGTGTCTCCAGTAAGAAAAAGGGTGGGATAAGAAAAGACAATATGAAGAATGTGTGCTGGGTTAATTGACCAGACAAAATTAAAAATGGCACAGATACTGCACAGCAATGTTAATACTATTAATCGCAGACAGATTATCAGGTCAAGGGAAAGAAAGCATGACAAAATATTTTTAAAATCCTGAAACAAAAATGTTTTTCCATTGTCTTGTTAGCCAATCACTTCATAAAACTTGATACATTATTTCCAACACGTATAATTTTGTCCCAAAACAACATGCAGATAATAACCAATATTTTTTTAACTAACTAAGCCTTAAAATGGGAAAGGATCAAACTATGATCCAGGTTTGTCTGTTTTTTGTAATGAAGTCAGTCTTGTCAATCTTACATTCTCCCCCTGGGGTGTTTTTGGAGGAAAAAAAATAATTAAAAATCAAATTGGCATGCTAGGTAGGGGAAAAACTTAGTACCTAGGTTGAACTTTAGAAGTGTTGCTGAAATGTAAACAAATATTTGACTCAACATTCACTGAAGTTTGAAATATGAAAATTATGGACTACAGTGACCTTACTTAACTGCTCATGTATAAGAAACATACAAATCTAATAAATGATGGAAAATGGATTGAAAATTTGATGCAGGCAATGAAAACAAGAAATACAAGGAAAAACACAAATTACATCTATTTGGAATTTAAGGAGTCTTAGGGAAAATGCATTAAATGAAATATAAAAGCAAAGATCTCCTCCCACAAAAAAAATCGGAAAAAAAAACCCTGAAAAAACTAAAAGGAGATAAAACCATTTGTTGGGGTCTCTCTCTGTTACCTAGAGACCATTCTTACTATTTTCCTTCAATCAAAATATTATATTTGAACTCTATTCGGTTCTTCACTCTCTTAGGAATTTTCTTGCCTTAGTTCCTTCCCTTATCTGCATATCTATTTAAGGCAGAGCATTCTGCTCTTCTTCTCTTTCGCCGCAACTCCTTTGCTCAGTGAATAAAGCCATGTTGAGCTCTATCTGAGTGTCTGACCGCTAGTGTGCCTGTTTGCCCCTAGGTTACTAGATGTGCAGATGATTATCTAATTTCAAAGAACAACTGTGCTATGTATCTGTGTTTTCTTCTCTTGGATGGATGAGTTTGTATAATTAAGTTAATTTCTAAAGATCTCGATTAATCTTATTCTTCAAGGTCTAATGTAGGCAAATTCTCTATTATCATAATAGTCACATATATAGCTATCATAGTATTCATGATCCTTATTAAACCTAAATCATCATAGTTGAATTGTTTAATTGTCACTGCTTAATATCACTCAGCAAGTTGTATTTGCGATATTTGTGATATAGCTGATAACAGTGCTTGTCATATTTGTTTTAACTATTACTTCCTTCTCTTCTTCCTGGTCTGCCACATCTCAGTTACTCTTGATTGTTTATGTCTCCATGTTGATGTGATGTGTCTTGTAGGTAGATGTTCATGTTGAGGTGTCTGTACAACACCATTTTACATAATATGACACAGTCTCAAAACCAAAAATATCACCATTGAAAAATAAAGTGTTGAAAAGTCATGGTCTTGTTTGTTCTTGACTTAAAAGCAGAAGACATGGAGTTGATTGCTTTCCTTGGCACCTACAAAACTTTTGTATTGATTTCAAAACAATCCTAGAAAGTATACGTATAAGCCAGTATTGAAGTTGTTAAGTGTAATAAATAATAAAAGCATCTAACTAGACTATTCTGTGACTAACCCGCCATCCATATTTCCAACCCCACTTCTCATGGCTGCAATCCTTTGTTCCTCGGCACTTATGCTGGTAGCATGTTGCATCTAAACAAAAAGAAATATTGGGAATGAAATACATATTCATCACAATGAAGATCTTTTTAAACATGGAATTTTGATGAGACAGAGATAACATGCAAACATAAATGTCTCAAGCTTCACTTTAACAAAACTATTTTGTTTATTATTTTGATGATGATGGTCTCATAATAACCTTTAAAATTACCTCAAAAATAGTGTCTTCACAGAAATTGACAAAGCTCTCAAGTTTTTCTTTGTCTCCTCCTTCATTGACAACACTATGCAAGAAAGACCTCTTGGATTCCTGAAAAAGAGGATGCATGTAATAATTGTTTATAGGGAAATAATGAAAACAAAAGCTTTTTGCAAAGTCTTTGATATAATAATCATCATTTTTATGGAATAAACACATCAGAACATATCACATACAGGAGCATTCAATTACCTTAATCTGAGGCTTTTCCCACTGATCAATATGGGATTGCTTGATTTCAAAGTAGACTCGTTCAATACGATTTGCACTTCCTTGAATTTCAATGCGTCCAAGATAAGGTTCAAAATAATCCAACACACTTTTAGCCTTCGACAAAAGTCGTTCAAGCCTGGATGACAGAATGTCAGAGTTGAGAAACAGTCTCAGTCCATCAAATAAAATACATTCACTTAAGTATTACTCATATATTGAAAACAATTTTAGAAGTGTAATTGATCCAGTTAATAACTAATGTCACAAACTAGGCCTTTTCCTTTGCATGGTCTTGTTCATCATCTTAAAGATCTAAAACTCCAACAAAGCCTTTCAACAAACATAGGCCTACTTTCTCCTTTTACAAATGTTGCAGCTAAATAGTTTTTCACTGTAAGAAATTCAAATGTGGGGACCCCCTAACATGTGTGGGGATGCATACAATTTTAAGCTTGAATAATGTCATAGAGCATTAAAATGATCAATGTTGGTGATCAAATTTGTATGGAGTCATTACACAAATTTTCTTGTTTTCAATATAACAGTAAAGCTTGAATAATGTCATGGGGCATGTAAATTTTCAATCGTGATAGTCAAATTGTTGAAGAGTCAGTATACCCTTTTTCATATTTTTCAGTATAGTGGTGAAATGATATACCACAGCGGAGTTGACTTTTCAGCCTATCTGATACTCTCATTTCACATGATTTCAAGGGCAGTGTGAAAAATGTGAAATTGGAAAGATTTACATAGTATGCTTGATCTTCACTTCCACTGACATTTGTAGTCTCTTCTTTTTCTCTTCTTTTGATCAACAGAAATTTACAAACATGATACTTGATTACAAGTGTAAATATACCGATTCCAAGCTCTCAGGCATTAGTTTAAGTTGGTTTTGCACATGCACCATGGTGATACTTGTTCTGGATTGAATCTAAGTGTTTTTACTTGTACATTCATAATTTTAGTCCTGTATATATACTTACACTTACTAACATATTTAATGTTTTTTCAAGTCACTTTGAGCACCTCAAAGGATATTCCCATACAACTTAAACCGTAGTTCCCATAAGTCTCCTACTGTTGATAGTCTCTGCAAACACATAATCTGTCTTAGAAATTACATCCCTAACCCTAGCATACTAATTTTAAACCTGTGAAATCATTACTGATAATAAAGTGGACACAGTAGACTAATAAACTCTAAGTAATCATCACTATTAACTGAAGGATAGTGTCACGGCCGTCTCTATGGCGAGCCGTTAATAGGATTTTACCGCTGATATGTAGATAGCCCGTTGTACGGTTTTCATGTTTTTCCCGTGCGTGAGTGAGTGAATTTCGTCTTGTCTGGCTATTTATTGTCCTGTCCAGCCTAGGGCCGTTCTTTCGTTGCTTTGTCTGTGGTTGTGCCTA
>JAOWAZ010317630.1:0-11617 GCA_028565935.1 Goniobranchus fidelis
AACACCTGTCAAATACAGCCCCCCCCCCAAAAAAAAAACAACAACAAAAAAACAAAAACAAAAACAACAAAACAAACAAAACAAAAAAAAAAACGAAAAAAACTTCACAAAACACACACATATATTCATATCTAAAATGAAACACAACTCTTTTTCATTTTCATTTCAGAAGGAGACACTTTAAAATCAATTTTTGAAGTTAATTGAGAGAAAAACTAGAATCAGATCTTGAATAGACAGTATCTGACTTGGTGTGGAATGATACTGAAAAGGCCCACAGCATCAATGTTCTCCTGTCCTAAATTATTAGCCCACGTCTGTCTGATATTAACGCAAAGTGCTGTTATATTTTGTCCAGGCACCGATGGAGTATGCACCTATATTTTGGGACCCATCCACAGAGGAAAGCAAAAGTCTACCCAAATTGGTATGAAAAAAGAGCGGGATTTGATGCTGATGGTGACCATAGGACTATCAACAGTGTGAACAAAATGACAAAAGATTTACAATGGCCAACTGTAGAATGTTGCTGAGAGAGAGCCAAGATTACCATGCTGTATAAAATTATCCATGATTTGATTGACTACCTTATTCCATTAAAAACGGAAACTAGATGCCATGAATGGTGATATCAAATTCCATTTTCAAGGCTAAAGAACCACCCGCAATCTTTTTTCCTATCTGTATCCACTTATGGAATCATCTACAGCTGACGTGGTCATTCTCCTGACCATCCAAGAATTCAAAGACAGACTTGCTGTTGGGAGTCCTGTCTCTGAACATTTACTGTGTTGTGCTAACATTCTTACTGTTACAGTTTGCGATAATAAACTAGTGGTGGTCTGCTATTGGAAAAAGAAGAAGGCATTACCACACTTGTATTCAATTTTAACTTTTTCTCTTTTTGTGTTTTAATCCTTCCACCAGACGGACGTATTCCTGATATGCTTCAGTGTTGTGAGTCCCTCATCTTATGAAAATGTTATGACTAAATGGAACCCAGAGATAAAACACCATTGTCCTGATGCACCGGTTATAGTAGTAGGTGAGTGATCTTCCATGGTTAATAAAGTTGGCTGAAGAACCATCAGCCGTGGAGCTGTTTAGTCCTTGGGAAAGGCTGTTGCAACACATTTCCTCACCCCACTCAAGTGTTATTGAGTACCGAATCTTAGGCAGAGGAGGATCTTGTCAGTATGCCAGAGCAAATGTGCCTGTCAAATGGCTGCAGCTCTGTATAGCCTATTCCTGTTAGGGAACACTTGTGCTGTGCTTTAAGCTCATTTAATGGAAATTTGTGACCATTGGCTAGATAGGCCCAGTGAAAAAGGTATTAGATACTCTTGTAAAAAACCTGTTTTTGAAAATGGCTTTTGTGTGAATGAACGTAATGGGAGACCTAGAAAACGTACAGCAAAATGCCTCAGATTTATAGCTCATAATTGCACATCCACAACATTTAAGATTTCATCAAATCTTAAAGAACTAGGATAGATAAGAGGAATCAAAGTCGCAGCATTTCATAAGGCTGCAAGTTGTAATAGAAATGGACCAACATCATCTCTATCCAAACAAATACACAGCTAGCAATAAAGCTTTACACCCTACTGTTTTCATGTATTGACAGCCACTAGGTATTATCAACAAACGGGTGTACTGAGAGTGGTTCTCAGTTTTACTGAGTCAGTCAGTATCAATGAAGCAAAAGGCAAAGATCTTCTTAAAGGTCATTCATTCTATAGAAAGTACCACGGAAGTCTCATAGCAAATATTATAAGTTAAGATATTTCTTGCTTGTGCTTCAGTATAAGATCATCTGTCATGGTTTTTTAAAGAATTTCTCTGATTTCAGAATTTTTTTTTACATGCGTTCAGTTAATACTTTCCTAAATTCTTTCCTATTTGCCAATATCACTTATTTATGCTTCTCCATTTTATTAGTACCCTGCAATATTTCAGAACTTATTTTCATCTGGCATTTATATCCATTTCAGAGAGAGTTGAAGGCTGCAACATAATGTCACCATAATTCAATTCTGTCAAAGGCCCTGTTGTAACAAATCAGCCTTTAATTTAGTTTGATCTTAACGTTGTCATTTCAGGTACAAAAATAGATCTTCGAGAAAATAAGGAAGCCGTTGGAAGTTTAACGGCTCAGGGGCTCAACCCAGTTAAGAGAGAGCAGGGTATCAAACTTGCAAACAAAATTCGAGGAGTCAAGTATATGGAGTGCTCTGCTCTTACTCAACGGGGATTAAAACAGGTAAGTATCTTTTTTTAATTAAAGATTACACATTTTTACAACTAGTAGGTTTATTGATTGGGAATTTTTAGCTCAGTGCATCCCCCTACATAAAAAATAAAACATAAAACATGAACGAAAAAACCCAAACAATAGCCAATAGCCAAAAAGAGTTAAAAATGATTTACACCTGTACCATCCTTACTATCTATATAAAGCCTACTCTGTTCTCATTTTACAATATCCATTTATATCTTTAGATAGGTCTACTGAATAGAGACCATGCAGATTCTGGATCTAGTCTCGAAACGTAAAGAAACAGATTTCTCTTATCCAGTTTCACAGGACACCTAAATCTAATGCCAATCTAGATTTTAGATTTTGATGTCAATTAAGAAACTCCCAGCTGTCTTTTCAATTCATAGTCAGGTTATTATTATTAGCACACACTAACCCAATTTCTGGTTAGCCTGGCCTAAGCCTACTTATTCAGTCTGGGCTCAGTAAACACAGCCCATTACATAGCCTAGATTGCTGATTTTTTTTTTATAGATCTTGATTGCTAAAAGGCCTACTAGAACTAGATCTTCCATGGCAATGTAAACAATGACCAGCCTATGGATCTGGCCTTGAGTCTACGTGAGACTATGTGCTTATGTTTTGCCACCATGATATCTGCCTCTTCAGGTCAGATCTAATCTAGAATCTAGATCTAGCGTTACACCCGATTTTGATGTCAGGAATTACAGTCAAAAGTAACACACTGTCCCACCCAGTCTTTGAAGGTTTGAAATAAACTCCATTATATATCCAGGAATAATTAACTCTGAATTTCACCATTATGGCATCCACTATCACGATCACTATCAAAATAAAAGTTAATTCATAGCATCGCGCAATGATTCTGATCGTAATCAGTATTTTCAGAAACACTTTGTTATCTAAGTGATTACAAGTCATTGAGCAAAATATGGGTGATAAGGCCTAAGCTATCGCATTCAATATCATTCAAAAGCAAGATGGCGGCAGGAGATTGCAAAATGAAGGTAACCTGGGTCTCAAAGTGTAAAGAAAGTTGGGATGTGGTTGGTCAAAATCGGGAAATCGGGATTTGAGGAAAATCTGCACACATCAGGATGATCCCGATTAAGTTAGTCAATCAAATTTTCACCTTCCCAAAAACTTACAGTCATGTTTCCCAAATGGTATAAAACTGTGGAAGAACATGCTGCTCTCTGTAATGTACAGCTACTTGGACACCTTTAAAATTCTCTTTTGCAACTTTTCTCAGACACAGAGAAAATAACTAGGTGTTTTGAACCAAGCATGCTCATTGATACCCGTCAGTAGTTTGCAGTACTAGTGCTCTAAGAACACGCCCCTGGGTAGATTGAACTATTGTGCTGTTAGACGAACTGTGTACTTAGACGGATTACAAGGAATTAATATTTTTTACAAAGGCTGTTGTTGTCACTTATTCATTCAAACTCTTTGATTTAACAACCAATCCAATGCACACCCTCAAAGGCCTTGCAAATGATCAATTGTAATGAACTCATTTCTTCACAAGCCTGTCAATCATGCAATAAATTCTTACTACCTTAGCTAGGAGCTTGTAATCTTAAAACAATTTTCCGTTTTAAGATTACCTCACCTCACCTGACCTCACCTCGGTCTCCCAACCTCGAAGGTCGTAGAGGAAGCATGAGGGACGCTCTTGCTGTTAGCTGCCGCCATATTTAAGATCATATCTCCCCATATCTCAGAGACCATGGTTGGGAGGCTGGAATATACAAAACTTAATGCTTAAGTAGAGCATGAAGGGCTTGTACCGTAGTATGTCAACATGTTTAAGATGAATGTAAACAGTCAGAAGTCTTCTCATCATTGCAGATGTGAACATTTTTGATTGTTTACTAGAAATTTTGAGGAGATTGCATTAAGAGAAAGGAATTGATTTGTTCGTAAATTAGGCCTATGCATGATCAAAATTTACATCTCCAAAGTTTCAACTTCAGAAAATATTTAGTTCATGTAATAAGCTATGTTAAGAAGAATTTATTAATTTTATTTTTCAGGTCTTTGATGAAGCAGTTCGGGCTGTTCTTCAGCCCCAGCCTATTAGGAGGAAGCAACACAAGTGTGTCATGCTGTGATGCAACAGCTGTTTAATGGTTTATGTGTGTACAATGAGCAAAAGGATTTTGTGATCTCTCTCTGTTTGCCATCCTCTGCTTTTCCTTCTTGTTTTGTCCATCATGTATCTTTCTTTTTCTTTTTCTCTCTCTCTCTCTCTCTCTCCCTGTCTCTCTCTTTCTCTCAGCCTTTCCCTATTCTCATTCTCACAGTCTTTAATACTCAGTTGCTTTCTTTTTCTTTGTTAATTGTTTTTGTGTCAGACGATGAAGTGAACTGAAATTTTTGCTGTCACTGTATGATTAAGAAGTAACAAAAGTGATGGATGGTGGATGGCAGTGTGATTTTGAATGAAAGGAATGTTAAGGAGATATTTTATCAATCCTTTATGTACAAAGTATATACCATATCGTCGGTGTCGTTCTATAAACGTATAAGTGCAAAATAGCAAAAAGGAATCATGGAATTTGTAGTTATATGTTTAGACCGGCAAAATGAGACCGGAATATCTTATACATTTAGAGCACGAACAATATTGGAGCATTTCTGTCAATCAATTTCATTTTGGATACAAAGTGCACATGTAGCTTCCGACAAGGTTTAATTTGGTGCGAAAAATTGAAAATCCGAAATTTTGTAGATATATGTTTATAGAACGACACCGACGATATATTGTATTGTTGAGCCACTTGATGTTTGACTGCTATATGTAGAATCTATTTTCTTTTTGCCTAGATCTATACTATGCTCTGTATTTCAGTCCAGTCATGCACATAATAAATGAGAGTATTTAAACAAAGTTATCAAGTTAATTGTTCAAGTTACTTACTGTGTTCTTTGTCAAGGCTTTATGGATCGACTCTCAAGTCAATACGGAATTTTCTCTTCAGTATGTGAAATTGATCTATTAGGGGTTTGTTTTTTCTCCAAATGAATCATCATTATAATATACCACTGACTGACTGAAAAACTCAGTCTTTTAAAGTGTCAATTTGTTAATACAGATCCAATTCAAATGGAAATCGGTCTGATTTCTCTAAATGCAGAAATACAAGTTTCTACTCTCATCTGCCCATGCAGCCCAGTCATGTTTTGGGATGGTGATCAGAAAACTGATGTGTTATGCTTAAAAAAACAAAGTGACAGTGTACTTAAAGGCTAGCTATAAAAAGATTTGATATTAGTGAGTTAGAGGATGGCTTAGATGTGACATCTGGAGTGAGATAAAAAGCTGATGTTTCTTTTTCGTATTGTTTTTCTTTCTTTAAGATCACAATTCTCATACAAGATTCATATGATCTTGTGTGATGTGCTTTACTGAAAACAAATGTGATGTTACTTAAAATTGTGCATAATTTTTTCTCACTTAATGATTGAAACATGTTTGAATCATAAAATATTAGATTATAATCCTATGGAAGATTATAATCCTATGGATTCTGGGTTTCTCAATTGAAATGAAATAGAACAACTGCCAATTCTCCCCAAAAGAGTTATCTAAGGGTTGAGTGAGAGCTTAATCATTTTCTCTCAAGTGTCTTCTTCTGTCAGGCTCTCTTTTTTATCCCCAAAAGGGGAGAGTTGTATTGAGAGAGGAAAGGAGGCATTGTCCAGTGGCCATCCCCCATTTGTGTGCTTTGCTTGACTTGGAATTGGGGTCACTTGTTATCCAAATACACCGAGTAATAATTTTGTATATGGGGTGGTAGAAAATCTTGGATGATCATGGTGCACATTTTGGGTTCCATGGCGATTGCTTTTAGAGAGATGGCATTTTTTGCCTGTGGATATTATATGTTGTGTATTTATGTGTATTGTTTATTTTAAATGGCTTTTTATGCAGACAATGAGACAGAAACAGGTAGAGCAGTTAAATAGTTATGGGGATTTCATCCACAACAGCAGAGGTAGAACAAGAATCAGAGAGACACAGATTGAATATTTGTATGAGATTTGTCTTATAAAGTCCACTAGCAGATAGAATGATATGTCATGGAAAACACTTCCTTACAGCGTAATGAGCACAGCTGGCATAATTTAATTCACATTGAGCATGTTATATTTATGCATATAATATTGGGTCTTTTGATTTGTAAATCTCTTTCCTCAGTTTTATCTTCTCAGTTTGTGATTTAAAAAAAACCCAAAAACACAAAAAAATATTGACATTGTCTGTGGTAAACAAAATGCATTTTTCCAAAAGCAGACGCTGTGAAGATTTACATTCACTGGGTGGTGAAAGTAAGACTCAAAAATCTGTATAAATGATATTATAAAATTATATTGTTGCAGGTCAAAAAATTCCCAAAGGTTTGCATGTTCGGTTGAATCTTCAAACAGGTGAGAAAGAGGCCAAACTCATGGATGAAGAACCTTTCAAAAGTGATGTGGAGCAATGGGATGCTGGTAAAAATATAGGTGAGATTGTCTAGAGTCATTTTGAAATGCATTGAGGCATTTTGAAATTTGTTTCCTTTTTCATTAAAAAAAAACAAGAAATAAATAAAAAGTGTAAGTACATCTGAATGATAATTTTGCTAAATGAAGAATGCCTTATAATTCTCATGTAGGTTTGATTTGATTCAAATTTTCAATGTCTGTTTCTTTGTCAACTCTGTTTATATTGAATGATTTTTCTAAATAAATGACACATTAACATGAATTAAAGATAACAAAGTTTGTAATGAGAGTGATAACAGAAACAATGTTAAAAATGTTAAGCCATCATCTGTACTATCTGGAATGTTTTTGCTAATCTTATTGCTAACCTTTTGACAGAATCTATTCATGGTTCATACG
Source organism: Goniobranchus fidelis (assembly GCA_028565935.1). Lineage (NCBI taxonomy): Eukaryota > Metazoa > Mollusca > Gastropoda > Nudibranchia > Chromodorididae > Goniobranchus > Goniobranchus fidelis. The sequence continues at coordinate 7,178 of JAOWAZ010317630.1, forward strand.
TATGCTTTCTTATTCAAAGCTGTCAACCGACAAGGTTATTTTGCTGCTATGGCCACTTCTCTGATTTTTAAAATGAGATTTCTCCAACTTTTTCTTTTATATGCAGTGTTGTATATTTCTTCTGGGTCCTCTTTAGCATTCAATTTCATTTTCATGTTATTGCTTTCCAGTTCATTTTCTGAAATGGTGGGGAGTTTCAGTTTTGGTCTTCCTCAGGATCTTGATGGGGTGAAGAAAAACATTGTGGCAGTGTTGATTGGTATTTTCGGGCGTCTCGGACGAATAGGGTCAAAAACCTTCCATTTGTCTCTAATATTTATTCTTAACATTTTCTATCAAGTGATTCATGGGTAATCTTGATTAGGTTTTGGATGTTAAGGAGTATTCTCAACTTACTTCCATGGGATGCATTCCATTTTGCTTCTTCAGTTATTGTCAGGACCCATAGTGTGCTTTTTTGTAAAGTAGAATAGACTTAATCAGCATTTTGTAATGTTTTAATGTTTTGCTCTGAGATTTTCCATTACTAATCCAGATTTGTGGCAATATATTTAAGAGATAGTTTTTTTTTTTATCTGTGTCTTCTTCATTGTCTCTGTAATCATGTATTTAAAAAAAAAAAATTCTTTTGAATTTCAAAGGTGTCATCAACACAGAGAAACAAAGATTCACAAGAGATGAACTGAAAAAAGTAGTCAAAGATTTCAAATTGAAGGACATGGACTCAAAGCAGCCTGAGGTTTGATGTATTTTACATATCATAGACGATTTAATTTATTTAGCATCTTTCAAATGTTTGAGGAATATTTTGCTAGGGAAGAACATTCAACAAACAAGGTCAGTGCCTTACTTTACTTATTTGCTGTTCACATCTTATTCATCAGAGCAGGGTGCCTCAGCAATTTTGGTGATCTTTTTTGTCAACTGTTTTCATTATTGACGGTTCTTGGCAATGCATCTTAGATGCTCGATATGTTCTTGTGTTTTGAGCTTTAGGGCACAATCAGTTTAGGATATTTTCTTTATGTAGGGTTGTGGCAATAGATGTGATTGGCCTTCCTCTGAATTTGCTTTCAAATTCGGTGAAGTAAAGTTGCATGACTGTATTAACTGGAATATTTATGTTTTGTTTAAGGATATGTCCAAACAGGCACCCGCAACTTTGAGTATTAAAGACAGAGAGAGGCTTTTCGTTGCATTTCTTGCTCATAGATTTGTTGGCAATTTTAGTGGGGTAGTGGATGTTAAGGATTTGTTGCAGTTGTTTTGGATGGAAGGCATTCAGTTCTCAGTTTCTGTCTGCATTAATGCCCATGTGCCGCAGTTGTAGTTGAGGATGGATTTTACAAGTGCTCCGTACAATTTTATTCTCACAGTTACTTTCAATTTATTCCCTCATATCCAAAGGCTGTTTTCATCTTTTTATATCTTCTGCATCGCCGATTAGGGAGCCTTCTTTCTTGGTTGTTTTCCAGGCTGTCTCTCTTTTGCTGATGGATGTTAATTCTGTTTTTTCAATATTCACTACAAGATTGAATTTTTGCAAGACTCTCTGAACTTTATTCACATCAACGTATTCAAGACCTACAAAGTCTACATCATTGGCATATGCGATTTCTCTTGGTATCATTTCTTTGAATGGCGATTTTGGGTCTCCTATTGCAGTTCGTATTCCTTTGAGGGCATGTTCAGGTAAACTATGAAGAGGACAGGGCTGCGTCCATCACTGATGTATGTGAGCTTGGGTTAAGAATGTTTTATGTCCTGCAATTTTTAAAGTATCAAGCTGCAGTGTCAGAGATACATGTAATTTTTAATTCTACCTTAAGTATCCAAAGAAATGTATGGTGCTGGAGGCAGTTTGAGGAAGTACTGTGTACACTGTACGTGAAACTTAAAGTTACAGGACTGAAGCAAACATCAGCTTGAAAATCTCTCATAATCAGAAAATCTTTTTAAATACAGTCCATATACATCAACTTAACATGGTAATCAAGAACTTGCATTTCCTCAACCAACTTGGGTATTAGCCGACTGAAAGTACACTGGTTTTAAATGCTGGGAGGGACTGATGAAAAATCGTGCGAGATTGGGAAGAATGAACCCACAGATTGGGACTTTATTCAGTTGGCTGAGGCTGAAAGGACAAATATGAACATTAGTAAATTGTTGTGATTCTGAATATGGGTATTTCTCTTTCGTAAGGCACTAGTCTGAAGTCCATTCTTCGAATGGGAGGGAAAGGCAAATAGCAAGAGACCGTCTCTCCCTCTCATGCAGTTTTTGTTGTCATGCAAAAATGAACCGCTTAGGCTATGATGTAGGTGTGAGTTAAAGATTGCGGGAGCAGAAGAGGCGGTCTCTTTCTTTTCCCCTTCTTCTTTCAAAGACTCAAGATCTAGATCGAGATTGAGATCTTTGAGTAGCCTTAAAGCCTAGAGTGGATGGCCGAAAACACAGGGGTAATGCTAGTCGAGAGCAAAAGCGAAAGAAGCAGAGGTCAAGTGATAGGGATACACTTGGAGAAGTAATTGACATTGAGCTTGAAATTTTGAAATCAATACTCTTAAAATAATTTCATGGAAACTGGCTACCCTTACGAACTTTTCATGGAGCGATGCACAACTTTAGAATTTTTCCTTTCTCTTGAGCCCAAGATCTCGAAAATCCATTTTGTATTTTTATGTTCTGGCGGACACAAAATGTATTAAGTTCTCTCATTTATATATTATTATGAGCATATATGCAGTCTATCTATTGAAACTATAAGAAATATTAAACTAGGTGGAATTTCTCATGCATTTTACATCTTTTTGTTTTTGTTTTAATTATTCTTCCTCTACTCTTTAAAAGGGACAGAGCTATATGAACTGAATAAATCAATTTGAATCATTCTGTATATTTTTGTTGTTTTATAAAGAATAATTTTCACACATTTGTCTTTATTCTTTATGCTAACATTTACCCTTTCTTTTTCAACTAAGGACAAAGAAGATGTGAAAAAGAAGTACAGGAGTTATGATGAGCTGAAAAAGGCAATGAAGGACATGGAACTGTCCGTCAAAACAGAGGCAGAAATAGTGACAGAACTTGTAGGAGACTTAAAACAGCAAGAATTAAACCCAGAGAACTTGAAAACTGTTTTGATTGATCTGGAATATTATCTGCATCAGGTTGGTGAAGAACCTGTTTCTATTTTCTGATTAAATTAGACAGAAAAAGATTAATCTTTCAAACGCAGGTCTCTATAGCAGCCATGGCCAGAATATCAATATGCCATAAAGCCACCTAAGCGGCTTGTTGCGAACAGAAACAAAACTCATCCCATGGCCAATAAAAATCGGACATTGAAAAATTAACGCTATTTGTTGCCATCCCATATTCCAAGATTAAACGTCAACCTCCATGGCCTGTGTTTGACTGATTTTTACTTTTTAAACTACTAGTATTCTTTTCTTTCCCCTTTATTTTCTGTAAGCAAAAACAGTGGAGAGGTATTGGGAGGCTGACAAGGTCAAGGTTCAAGGGGTTAATGTTGTATTTGTCATCAAAGTAAATGTAATTTTATACAATGGGCTTAAATTTTGTTAAAACTGAGTGTCTATGCTGTAACTGTCAGATTATTTTAGTTTTTATGAAGCTTCTACAAGAAATCTACAAATTTTATGCTAGAGGTGGGAAAAAGAGGGAGACCTAAGGGAGGTTGGATTTGGATGGAATTAAGGAAGAGAGGATGGCTGTTGGTGCGCCTGAGAAGGATGAAAAGTAAATTGTATACAGTCTTCTTAAAAAGTTGTGAAAGGTCATGCAAAATTTTCAAATGCAATTATCTCAGAATTTATGGAAATTGGACTTTGTTACCTCCTGCATTGAGCCAATGTCACTTAGGATAGAAGTCTTTCACTTTTATCTTATCACCTTAAGATTGACAACGCCATACTATTTTGTGATTTGGGAGGCATGAAAGTCCTGCTCAAGCTGATGAATGACACGAATGAGGACATCAGAGCAAAAGCTGCTCATGCCTTAGGGGCTGCTGTACAGAGGTGAGAATAAAATTAAGAAAAGGCAAAGTTATTTTACCCAGTTGGATTAAGATCTACTTATGCCAAGTTGTAATATTCTGTACCCCACAAAAACAGATGCATTGAAGATATAAAAGATGAAAAAGGAATCCAAAATTTGAAAACTGAGAGATTAAAATCAAGATTGCTATGCAAAAGTAGTGTCTCAACTTTGAGAGTGAGGGAAATGAACACTGTTATGATTTCTTAAACGCTGTGTAAATAGTTTTTCTTTTGGCATCTCTCTCTGTCTCTGTCTCTTTCTGTATCTCGGTCTCTCTCTTGGTCTCTGTCTCTGACTCTGTCTGTCTGTCTGTCTGTCTGTCTGTCTGTCTGTCTGTCTGTCTCTCTCTCTCTCTCTCTCTCTCTCTCTCTC
>JAOWAZ010318740.1:0-11617 GCA_028565935.1 Goniobranchus fidelis
GGGTACTCTAAATTTTCAATATTTGTTACAAAGCACATTAAATTCAGCATCTTTTTTATTTCATAAAGTTGTAAAAATTTTGTGGAGGCCACCATGGAATGGATATATGTCTACTTTTGGTACATTTAAATTGTGTTTTAATACGCATAAAAATAGCAGATTTGAAATAAGTTTGAATTAGATTGATAGGAAGTTTCCTGGATAAATACATGTCACTCCTAAATTGAATGTCCTTCCATTTAGAAATTTTAATATTTATTTAACTGTTCCAAATTTGCATGAAAGGGTTAGCAATGTTAGAGCCTTTCTACATATCAATTCTCAATGTTTTTGCAATTTTCTATTTAATTGATCATCTGCCCAGGGCAGTTTCCAGATTGTGCTGTTGTCTTTTTCAAAATCATTGTTCACAGACTCACAGCAAAGAAAAAAAAATTCTTAACATTCTGATGATTAGATTTCCTCTCAAAAGAAATATCTGAACAAGAAGCATGCATTCTGTTTCCATTGTTAGACCATGAAGTTTATGAAGTGCCAGAAATTTAAAAAAAAATTCAAATCCTTAACCTGTTTATGAAACCAATGATACATATCTTCTCTCTCAGATCTCAAATTTGATACAAGTATCTTTCATTTGTAACCTTCATCATTTCAGGAGGAGTATGGAATATCGAAACACTGACAAGTGATAAGGGAACCCAAGGCTCAGTTGATGATGTGATAGTTGTGTTTGTTGGAAGCAAAGGTGAAAGCAGCCCTGTACAACTGAAGGCCTCAAATCCATTCCAGCCTGGAAATACTGACACTTTTCAAGTAAATTATTACTGTCTACTAAGTATTATTGTTTATGAAAGACACAAAATACCTTCATATATTCATCCAGTTTAGAAAAGAAAATTGCTTATGGGGGCGATTCTGTACTTTTCTGTTATCTTCAAGCATTCCTATTTTGGTTTGTTTTTGTTTGTTGCTTGTTTTTTTTTTCATGCATCAATTCTACCATTTTTTATGTTGCTAAAGCAAAATCTCATTCTCATTTTCAATTATTTCTGTTCTGCTCTTAGATCCATCTTGCTGAGGATGTGGGAGAACTAATTAAAATGAGACTTGGGTTTGAAGACAACTCTTACCATAAAGCTTGGCATGTGAAAAAGGTGAAGAAAGTTTTTGAATTCTCTTTTCATATTTGTTCAATGGTTATTTGTTCATTTTTTTGTGTGAATAAAATTTATCAAGAGTATGACATTAGACAATTTGTTTTTCCACATTCAACAAGCAAGTGATTGATAATGTCAATATAAAGTGTAGTATGTTAAGCATTAAAGCACTAAGGACAAAGATTTAAACTCCAAGATTGTTATTTTGTCATTAATCTTGAGTGATGAAATCTTTGCACTGCACCTTAATATTCAACTTTCATGACAAATTTTTAAAAATAAATTCCTTACAAGTATTTCTAATAATAAAGACTATGCCATTTAGTCAACTTCTAGGACAGTATGTAAATCCCTCTCAGTCTTTCATTTTTCAGTGTTTGATTCTTCTCTGTTCAGGCATTGTCTGCAATAATTGTGTTTTTACATGTGATTTTACTGTATTGTGTGAACTTTTTATAGGCATGTTATTTGTGATGAAACATCTTCACATCTTCATTTAACAGAGGATTATATATTTAGTAAAATACCATTGAGCAATGTATAAATGCTTAATAAATCCCTTTGTTGTTGTATTATGATTATCATTGTTCTTAATATATTTGATTTTAAGAAAAATAGCACTCCTCCATACTATTCTAATCCTTAATTTTACCTTACTTCATCATGATGAGAGTAAATCATCGTTTGTTTTAGTTTACCAAGTTAAAGTTATGTAGATTAGATGAGAAAATAATTTATAAGTACTGAATTCATTAAACTTTTTATAACATAATTTGTGTAAATTAATCCTATTTTGATCACATTTTCTGTATCCAGATGAGATTTGAAGACAAAGAAACACAAGACACATTTTGGTTTGCTTTCAATGATGCTGTAAAAGTGGATGATGTGTCAGATGGTTGGACAGAATTTCCTGTGATATGGCCAGGAGTCTTTATCTTGCCAGGTGAAATTATCAGTGAAACTTGTTATCGCTAACGTGTTATCAAATTCAACGCTGATATCTATTTATGTTGAGTAAAATGTTGAAAATATTTTGGTAAGTGAAATAAGCTGAATAATGTAATCAGCCAAATAGCATGAGAGATAGGATTTACAGGTGGGGGGGGAAAAAACAAAAACATGAATGGAGACCATATGTGAAATGTGTAGAGGAAATCACCTCATATTAGTAGTTTATGTATAAAACCCATTTAGGTTAATACCTCAGTGTTAGTATCAATCTCTTTTTAAAGCCCATCTTCCACCTTGCTACAGCTATGGTAGGAATGTAATGTGTCAGGGTCATGACTCAGCATGTTACAATGCCCATGTTTGCATGATTAAGGTTTGCCAGGTTTCAATAACCCACTAGATTACTTTGTATAGGTATGGATGTATGTTAGTGTTAGGGAATACTTATTTTAAAAACTTGTTTTTTTTTTGGTTGGGAGTTTGTTGATTACAAAGCATTATATGATTGATTTTAGACTCATTTATATGACCAAAAAAAACTTAGGTACTACATTATGATTGCAAAATCTTATTGCCCAACTAAACTTTCAGGGAAGAACTTCATAATAATGAATATGTAACATTGACTTACTTCTGTAGCACTTTGATCCTCCTGTGTTCATGACTCATTGGATTGTCCATATCCTCTAATCATCTCTGCATCTAGCCAGCTCTTCGGCTATCTGTCATGACATTGCTCCATCTTCCAGATCTTTCTCAACAGTTGTTCTCCAAGACATCTTTGGACTTCCTCTTCCTTTTCTTCCTTCTGGTGGTATCCATTTCAGGATTTTCTTTAGTGTTTTCTCATCCTCCATTCTCACATTTGGCCATGCCAGCATTGTTGCCTTTTTTTTAATAGTTGTTGTGATCTCCATTTGCTCTGTTAATCGGTATACTTCTTCATTTGTCTTTCTGTCTCTGAATGTGATGCCAAGTATTCTTCTTAGGCTTCAAGGTCTTTGTGTTTTTGCCATGTTTCATCACCATACAGCAAAATGAATATTACTATAGCTTCATATATTGGTATGCGCAATTTTCGTTTCAACTTGTTTGATTTTATTAGGTGTGATAAATGTCTAAAACATGTTCCTGCCTTTCCTATTCGGGTGACAATTTCATTTCTTTCACTGACATCTGGTTTTAATGTACTTTCAAGATATTTACAAATGAATCAGTTTTCTTAGCTTTCATGTGACATTGACTCAATATCATAAATTTCAAAATATGTACGACCGAGGTAGACATGATTTTTAAAGTGTAGTTGTATATATTTTAGATGATTCAAAATCATGTGCAGCAGTGATCAGCTATCTGTCAGCTGGTTATGTGTCAGTTTCACCAAAGTGGCCATTTTCAGTACACAACCAAATTTTTTCACTTTAAAACAGACCTCTAAGTGACTTGTTCAAAATCAGGAATTTCGCTTAAGTGTCCTATTCAACGATCGAAAATCTCTTACTACTTAACAATAATTTATTGTTAATTCGTCATAAAATGCAGTCATAAAATTGAATGAATGGGATATTCTATATGAGGAATAAAATGAGGTTCTCATGTGTCCAATACATGTTATGGGTAGGCCATTGCCGTATAGCAATGGTGACAGCAGCCATTGACTTCTCACCCATTTCCATTGGCTGACTCTTTGTTTGCTATTACAGGCCTACATAATTTTAACCAGTCTGTCCATAGTGACCGCCCCTTCTTTCCCTTTCTTCACCCCCCGAAAGAGTTGCGATTGTGTCGTTTTTAGCACTCTGAGTGTTTAAGCATTGCAGACCTATGTAATGTTGGCAGATTGCTTTTTTGGCTATCCGTAGTGACCTCCCTTTCCCTCTCTGACACACCCTACAGAGATTGAAAGAATTTCGAGCCCATTGACTTTGATTGTCCAGGTGTCTTACCCTGACTGGCTGAGGTCTCTTTCAACGGATTGGTGCTAAGTGACCGTATGGCCATGATTGGATTTGCAGATAAGGATTAGGGTGGATTTTGTCATCATTTGTTTTTAGTTATGACTAGATCATATCTAGTTTAGAGAGGAGTTTATTGCTGGCTACGCCATATGACGCTGAGAATGACACTTTCTCCTGAAAGACAGAGCAATTGATGTGCAATTAAATGTCAAATGCTCTTCTTTCCTTTCTTTTCTTTCTCATATTTGTAAATGTGGAGTACAAAGGATTGTCTACTTATGTATCCTCAATAAATGAGGTGATCTTCCTGAAAATCAACTTTCATCTAAGTGTCTGTTTTGGCTATGTGTCCGTTTTTGCTGCGTCCAGCAGACTGGACATGCAGCCGATCATGACTATATAATTTTTTTATGCATTTCTTAAAGAATGTACAAGAATTGAGTAAAGAGGATAGAAATTTTTAGTGAAGATATATGAACTTGTTCAGAAGTGAATGAGAAAAGTAAATAAAACAAATCTACATGAAATTTATCAAGGCTGGAACAGTGCAAATGTGTCATTTCAATGTGCAGTGCTGTATGGTAGACTGTCATTTGAGAATAATCACTCCGACAAACAGAGCAGCCAATGTTATCAAAGTGTGAAGATTTGTCTAATTATGCCCATCACATGAGATTTATATTTCTTATTTCTTTTTTTTTCTGATAAAGTCGTGGAGTACTCAATTACGGTAGAAACTGGTGATGTTGATGATGCCAGCACACTTGCCCAAATCTTAATTCAAATTGAAGGCCAGATGGGAGGAACTGGATATCGTTCACTTAAGGACACTCGGTCTGAGAAGCCAAAGTTCCAAAAAGGACAGGTATAAAGTCAGATTTTTTTATGTAAAAGTTCTCATAGTCTTTTACAGTAAACAATCTTGTCCACTCTGTTAGTCTGAATGTAAAGGAGAACTTACCGTATGCAACATTTCTTATTTACCAAGATTCAAAGTGTATGATTGATGTATTCTCAAATTTTATCAATAGCTGTTCATTTAGGGCCATTTTTCATTTAGAATGCTCATATTTTCAATTTGTATTTATAAACTAGCATCCATTACGCACAAAATCAACTCACTATCCACGTTTCATTTATGAAGATTCTATCAAAATAATATATAAAGGTCATGATTTACAGGCATATACATATTTGGTGGGGTTTTTTTATTTTCCTACAGACGGACACTTTTGTTATCAAAGCTGTGAGCCTTTTGAGTATATACAGTGTAACAATTGGTCATATAGATCAAAATGCTGGTAAGTTTTCTTATGAAAAATAAAGCTGAGCAAGAGAAGACAGTCAAATGAGTTCCATTTAGTTCAGATGCATTTGTATTGAGATATTTTTCTTATAGTATTTTCTGCATTCTTTTTATTGTGATTTTCAAATTGGAGGACATTTTAACTGTCTCATATCATACATGAATATTAAATTTTGGTTGCTGAATTCTGTAGGTCACAGTGTATTTCTATAGAGTTTTTACTTTTCACTATTCTAGGAGCAGGTTGGTTCCTGAACAGAGTCAAAGTAAGACCAAGTAATGAGGAGGAAGACTATGTCTTTAACTGTAACAGGTTTGTCTCATGCTTTGAAATTAAATTGCTTTGATTTTATTCTCTGAGGGACTAAAACTGTTATAAGAAGATTGTATAACAGTTTTTTATTATTTGAATTTGTCTGACTAATTGACCAGAGAAATCATGATAAGGAATAAAAGTGAAAAGATGTAAGCTATGTAAGAAAATAGAAATGCAGTTAAAACTAATGAACAGAAAATATGTCATTAAAAAAATGTAGATTTCAGTCTCAAAGTATCATATTTTTTTTAATACACAGAATTCTAACAATATTTTGTTAGAAGATAGTTAGGTTTTTTTCTGATTTGTCATGAATGCATTTTCACAGAGAAATTGAATGAAATCACAGAGATCATTAACAGCAAAAGCTTTCTACTCTACTACCTTGTCTTCTTTAACAAATCATCGAGGCATTTGGAATTTTCTCTCTCTTACCATGCTTTTTCAGATGGCTAGATAAAGGAAAAGCTGATGGTGAGACAATGAGAACTTTGTATTTAAATGATGATGATGATGACACTGCTACCGCAGTAGCTACAGATGAAGCTGCAACAGCAAGGACTCAAGATGAACCTGTCACTGAACCAGAACCTGAGGAGGATGGTAATATATAAAAATCCGTGCTATGTTTGTGGTTCTGTCAATTCTTTGATGTAATTAAAATCAAATGTGATTTCTATACTAAGATGAAGGAAATTTCATCCATCCATCTTCTTATGACTTCTTTCAACTTTGACATTGGCCCTTTTTTGGGGGTATTGTCTCAGCTTTGTGCAGCTAAAAATGTTTATTGGCAAGGTCATTTAATCAACCAGGTAGTCAACATTGATAATTGCCGACACAGATCTGCTGGCTGAAATCTTCTGCTTCTTTTTCTTCTGGGATTCTGCTGAAAATTCAGTAATTATGTTGAAGATCTCTCAGCAATTTGCAAGGATCTACATTTTGGTTGTTGCTGTTTCTCTCATCATTCCAAAATCTTATAGTTGAGGGCTTGTACAATCTGGGGCCCAATAACAAACAAGGACATCAATAAAATGGAAATGGTCCAACGTCGTGCTGCATGCTTTGTAACAGTAGACAACAAAACCACAGGCAGCATAACAACATTGCAACCTTGACGTCAAATTGCAAAAGCCACAATGATACACAAAATCATCAGCAACAAAACTGAAGTCGTTTTTCCCATCAACTGTGCGTATTTGGAACAATCTTCAAGCTGACATCGTTCACAACTCCCTAAATGGTGAAGATTTTAGAGAGAGGCTTCGGAAACAGGGTTAAGTCATGTAATTTGTAAATTCTGCGGAATACACCAGAGGTGTCCTGTAGACTAGAAGGTAGAAAAGCAAGAAGGGCACAAATGAATTGAGATGTGAGTTCACCCATGACTGAGGATCAAATTTTGAATGCTATCATTTATTGCTGTATACTCAATTTTAGCTTGTAATCATATCTATTATTTAAAACTGCTATGAATATTTGTCAAAAAATGCTGCTTAGTCTTATTTTGTAGTGTCAAGAAGAAAAAAAAAAAGAAGAAAATTATTAATCCATTCATCCTCCTAGAAGTTGTTGAAATAATTTTTTTGTAGCTAAGAGTGAAAAACTTCTTGTTTATCAAAAATATGATAAATTTGAAAAGCAGGTTTCTTTTGGGGTTCTTTCTTTTGCTTTTGGTTTTGCTTTGTTTTTGTTTCTTTTTACATTATTTTGCTCAAATGTTTCCAATTTATGGTCTGGCAGGAGTGACATATGTCGTAACAACAGTAACAGGAAATGGAGTAGGACATGGCACTAAAGCCCCAGCTGTTATTGTTCTGTATGGTGAGAAAGGCAACACTGGTCCATTGCTTATTGGAGGTGGAGATGATGGATTTAAAGAAGGCGAAACTCAGCTTTTTGATGTAAAACCTTTGTATAATATCATTGCATTTGTCTCTTTTACAATAAGACTAAAGCACATATTTCAGGCTTAACAAAGCAACGCTTTGGTTTATGATTTTTACAAATAAATATTCAATTTGGGTAACTGTCGCATGTTGACATTAATCCTCAGATAATCTGAGTCAGTCAGCCAATTTGAAGACTAAAACTAAGGACTAACTGCATGAAATTTGTTTTGTGTCTGAGAAAAATTTCCTTAAATCTAAAATGAACTTTTTTTACTTTTGAAAAAATAAAATAATAGTGATAGACTGAATACAACTGGGGAAATTTTATTTCTGATTGCTCCAATTACTCTCACTAGCTGAAAAATTGTAAAAACTGAATAAATATTTGACTTCCCTGGGTTGTTGTTTTTTTCAACTATAAAGGGGAAAGGGTTTTGTTTTTCCTGTCTCATGTATTGTAAGATTTCATCCAAAATTTGTTGCAAAACTTCTATTCTTGTAGTTTTATAACATTCATAAAATTACAACTTCAGGTAAAACTTCTGCAGAGACTGTCAAGGAAGTTATTCTCAAAATTACACTGTATATGGAAATTTTGTGAACTGAAATGTCGAGGTAACATTTATTCATTCTATGTTTTTTTATATATAAACATAGGTACATAGCAATGAGGAAATAGGAGATCTGTTCAAGATCAGAGTTGGTTTTAATAGTGAAGGGCATGAAGAAGAATGGTATGCTGATCTTTACCAATGCCCTTCTTGGTGTCCTGACATGGTAAGTGCTTTCATGATTTGATATTTAATCTGTTAGACATTTCTTCTCTAGGTTCTTCCACCACAAACATTAAGATGTCAGCAGATGTCATTTGATTTTAATCATTTAATACTTTTTATAATGATGTATCTTCATTTACAAATTCACACTAATCATCTGAACTGTGAAAAGAACAATTCAAGAATAAAAGGATTGTTACTTCAGATTGGTACTTTGTCATACATTTTTATTTTTGTGGTTGTTTCTACTCATTTGTAATATTCATTCTTGTAAACAATAGAATAGTTTGCATACTTGCTTTGTTTGGTTTTGGGTTGGTTTAGTTTGGTTTGGGATTTTTTTTCTCTCTTTTTTTCATTCTTTCTTTTATTTTGTTTCTTCGGTGGTGATGTTTGGATATGTGGAGAGGTGGGGGTCACATATCTCTGGATCATAATTTATTCATTTCTTGAAAAACCCAAGCAAGTTAAGGGTTTTATGATTGGAGCTAACTGTGCTCCTACAGTAAGTTATCAAAATTGTTGTTTAGATTTTGAAAGGTTAGATACAGCCTTCTTTATTTAAAAGACGTAAAAATATCAATTTGATGTTATCTTCATTTTAAAAGAGATCTACATTGATACCATTTAGATGTGATTTTCCTCCTAAAAACTTCACCCACAAAAATATCTGTTGACTATGATACGTAACATTAGTATGTTAATAAGTGATAATTTTCTAGTGAAGAGACATGTTAGCTTTTCATGCTTTATGTTTAGGAAACTGGATGCAGAAAGAAATATAATACAAATGTAAATGATTCCATACTACAGATTAAGATTGTAGACAAGAAGACAGGCAAAGAATTTGTCTTTGAGATGAGGCAATGGGTGAGAATGGAAGAGGATCATGACTACTGGAAGGAATTTCCAGTCAGAAAGGAAAACATGTCACAAATGCTTGTTGGTAAGTTAGATAACTCTCACAAACCTGAGCACTAAGCCATAACCATACCATTATATTTTTTAAGTAGCTACACCGACTAACCTTTCATTATGGCTTTGTTAGTTTCCAATGATATTTGTAAATGTCGTGAAGAGATCAGTGGTAATAGATACATTTTGGGGAATATTTTTATTTTGTAATATTAAATTGTTAAAAAATTCTTTGCAACCAAACATGGACATTTGTTGATTCATTTACAAGGTGTAAAGCGTGAACCTGGCTTCTTTAGATATAAGTTTAATCCAAAAGCAAACTTCCATGTACAAGTATACAGCACAAATGCGTCCAGCTGATACATAAAATACAAGTATTACCCTCTTTCCACAGTGAGGGATTATTTCCTAGATGTCCACACTGGATCCAAGTTTGGATCTGGTACAGACGCCAATGTCTATATTCAAATACATGGTCAAAACGGGGACACTGGCTGGCGACATTTACATGGCTCTAGAACAAATATGAATAAATTTGAGACTGCGCAAGTAAGTGACACTACATCAGATCTTCTGCCTTTGTTTAAACATTCCTTTCTCTACAATGATAGTCCTAGTTTTTTAGAATATGTGTATCTAAAGAAGATGAGTTGAAAGGTTAAGGTAATTTTTGGCTTGCAGTAATTCGATTATATATTTGTTATGTATTGTATTAATTGACAATGTTTTTATTCCTCATGTCAGCATGATTTGTTCAGAGTGGAAGCAGTTGACCTTGGTCAGCTCTCAAAGGTCAGAGTAAAGCATGATGGCTATGGACCAGGTTCAGGCTGGTACTTAGATCACATCACAGTGAAAGAATCAGAAGATGCAAGTGAGATGTACTTATTTGAATGTGACAAGTGAGTTTTAAGTCATATGATAGAAGATTATTTGATTTTCAAAGCAATCAACAGTTTAAAGACTTGTCCCCTAATGCTGAAGTTTATCTTGCAAAAGCACTGTTATTTTTTTAGATTAGATTAGAAGAAATCTAGTCTAGATTTTAAGGTAAAAGGAGTATTGCACCTCATCCAACTAGTTCTTTTAATGTCAATAGCACTCTTATTAATTGGTAGAGAAATCAGCCTTTTTGTGTTCCACTTTTTTATTCTTAGATTTAGGTAAGATGAAGGATGATCATCTAGATACAACATTGTAATACAAGTCTAACTATGAGTTTAAATACACTGATAATATTTCAACTTTGACAGATGGCTAGATGAAGGGGAGGATGACCAAGCGCTAGAGAGAGAGCTTCCTCTCACACGTATTATTTCAGACACAGTCAAAAAGGAAGAACCTAAACAAGAGGAGCCAAAAGAGCCCAAAGGTGAGCTAATTTTTTTTTAATTGTGAAACATTGATAGCATAGGCTGCATTTATAGATGGTTGATTTAACCTACCTCTTGTATAACATCTTTGTGGGGGTTTTATTCATCAGCTGGAGACTGGCGTGTTTTCACTGTTACCAACTCTGAGGCTGGAAGTGGAACAGATGCAAAAGTTGTTTTGACTGTCATTGGAGACAAGGGCGACTCAGGACCACTACCTCTTGCCTCAAAGGAAGATCAATGTTTCAAAGAGGGTCATACAGATCAGTTTGATGTAAGTGTTAAACAAAATGTGTTTGACTACTCTACATTTTAAGGAATTATACATACCAGTATATCTGCCAACTTATCTTTGCCTTTCTATGCTTACATAATGGGAACTGAGTTAAATTTTCTTGGAAAATCCTCTTCCAGTTTTCTCAAACTCAGTTTTTTTCCTTGAGGACTGATTTGTTCTGTCTTTAATGAACCTCTTATCAGTTACAAGTCGTAGATATATCAAATCCACAAAAGTTGTGTATAAGTCTAAACCAACTTTCAAGTAGTCCATTGATTCAAGCGTACACATTCAATAGTCACAAAATAAACAAGAGAGATGGATACAGGAAAAAATAGGCCATTCTTTCTGACAAGAGGGAGGAAAGAGCTGAAATCTACCCATAAGTATGTCTATCTGTCTATCTCTCTCTATATATATTTATCTACCTATCTATCTAGCAATTTAGTTATCTGTCCATCAGCATGTTAAATGAATTCATTCATTTAAATATTTGATGGAACCACATTGAGATCCATAAATTCAATGTCAAATAATCGTCTATAACAGATTTGGCTTGAACCCGATGACATTGGGGACATCAAGAAGATTCGGCTGGAGCAGGACAACTCTGGATCTCATTCTTCATGGAGAGTTGATAAAGTAAGAACAGCCTATTTTAGAGTAGTTTTCTTAATATCCTCACAT
>JAOWAZ010319851.1:0-2500 GCA_028565935.1 Goniobranchus fidelis
TCATCTTTTGTGCTCATGGAACACCAAACAGAGACCCTCCTACTGTGAAATAGCTTTACACTGGTCATGTGAGGTTTCGATACATTCCAATGAATATTTTCATCTTTTTTGCTCATGGCACACCAAACAGAGACCCTCCTACTGTGAAATAGCTTTACACTGGTCATGTGAGGTTTAGATTCATTCCAACAAACATTTTCATCTTTTGTGCTCATGGAACACCAAACAGAGACCCTCCTACTGTGAAATAGCTTTACACTGGTCATGTGAGGTTTAGATTCATTCCACCAAACATTTCCATCTTTTGTGCTCATGGCACAGCAAACAGAGACCCTCCTACTGTGACATAGCTTTACACTGGTCATTTGAGGTTTAGATGCTTTTCCAAAAAATATGTCAGTCTTTAGTGATCTTCCAGTTTGGAAGGAAATGTAATTCGCCTCAGAAGCAACCATAATCCATCCAGTCTCTGAGATGGCTGATTGGCTTTGAAAACGACAAGAGCATGATTGATTAAAAAATATATTGACTCTTTCGAAAAGCTGATTTCTTTGGTAAACTGTTTTATTAATTTTTAACCATACCTATCTTAAATAGGGGGTTATGCTCTGCTCCGTCAGCCGTCGTAAAGTTTTGTACAATACTTAGTTAGTACGGCTCAATTTCCTCATGGTATTTTGTTATTTGGCGATACTACTATGTCAATATTTCATTGTATTTTTCGGTTCACAAAGTGAGAGAGTAATTATGTTTTCCCAATATTATGTACATCTTCACGTACAAGTCAGAAATGGAGTTAACATTCTGTTAGGGCCGCTTTTAATATTAATTATCGCTTATACTTCAAGCGGGAAATTCCGTTCTTCGAACGGTGAGAGGATGGGAGAAAATGAAACCGCAGCACCTTTTTTCTGGCGGAAATACACTCTTCTTCCGTTCTATCTATCCTTGTTTTAGCGGGGTCCCTTAATGACGAAAAATGGGTGTATGCTGCACTTCATGTTAGAGACATGCTGTAAGCTGCATATACCTCCTAAGATATTTATATCCACGATGATCCTTGACCGGAAGTGGGTGTGAACAGCTGTCAAAGTAGGTCACCATAACTTTTCTCAGTGTACTCACTAGACTACTACACAAATATTGTTAACAAATATCCAAACGCAATAGGAGAACTCTTTATGTAAGATTTCTGTCTACTATTCACGAAGTAGAATTGAAAATCCATGTGGTATAGGGGAAAAAAAGCAAAAACAGGGTCTAATAATATTCATTGTGATGAGGTCACGACGACATACTTTAGCGCTAACTCACTCCAACATGACGTTTACCTTAAGCAGTTGGTAGTTTGTTTTTTCCCAAGTATTCAATGTACCAGAATGATTTTAACAAATCCATTCATGACTTGAATGTAGGCCATATTGTCATATTTGATCTTTGAATAAGCGTTCTGTCAATGGGTAGTTCTTCTGCTGCATTTTAAGGACAAAAATACAAGGAACACGCCTTCAGAATGCTGCTCACCATTGTCAGGTGTGAAGAGTGTTCTTGTAAGCACAGAATGCATGGTCAAATTTCTCATAGAGAGGATAATCTGCGGCATTTCAACAGTCCACCAAGTATACACACAATACCATGCAGCGCAAGTTAGCTTTATTCTATTTACAGTGCCTCTGACAACCTCCTTTCTCTGGTTTGCATCCACACGGGTTTGGCATCTCCAGTTTTGGTACCTTGCCAGGGTAGTCACGAAGACTCTTAATATAATATGAGACCAAGTCGGCAAAGCACAGAGCATGTAGTTTCTCAATTTTGTCTGGAATCTCCAGCTGGCGTAGATTTCTCTGCTCTCCTGTACAGCTTGAACAAACAAATAAAAAAATTGCGTCAGTTGCAACCATATCTCCAGATGAGAGCGTTCTCAAAAGTTCTTGGTCTCGCAGATATTCTGCGCATTGTCTCATTTTAAAATCTAAACCAAGAGTCCATGTTGTATGAAGCTTCTGCTTGCCATCATCAGGCTTATTGCAGAAAATGCACCTAAGCTTCTTCTTGTCACTGACCTCATGGATCTTTCGTGCTTTCAATGGACTGTTTGACTGTGAATGATATTGTTGTTTACGTTTTACCTCGATTTTGTTAATTGGATTTCTGCACTTTTTATGTCATTGTGTAGAATCTTGTTGTAACGTTGCCGAGAAACCCTGTCCTTCCTCTAACTTGAATAGGTCAACACAGATGGGGCATGAACCAAGTGCACGGAATTCTTCAAGTCTCTCTGCCACATAGACATGACCAGCACGATCTCCACTGGCAGAGCAAATCAAGTGTTCTTTAGTATCAGTATGGTATAAAGCACAAAGGTCCTTGTTGTTTTCTTGACACCCTCACTCATCCTCTCCTTTAGTCGTAAGTAATTCAACGTCTCTTTCAACGAGAATGAATCTTCGAGCTAGGGTGCTTACTGAATGAAAAAATTATATGGATTTATTTTTTTATC
>JAOWAZ010319851.1:7500-11611 GCA_028565935.1 Goniobranchus fidelis
TGAAAGTATCTTCACAATGAGTGAATCCAAACCCAAAAGGAGGGTAGAACAATTATATGCACAAAAGCTTTCTCATGACTCTGACGTTGAACTGGTTCCATCTTCAGATCATAGAATGAAGCCCTGTCCAAAATTGGCTGGTGTGAAAGGCAATGAGTATGCAGTTCCCATATCTGTATTAGGAACCACAAGCTGTCAGTCAATTTCCAACCTGGCTGAGGGCTCTGATGAGCCAGATATTATATCTGAACCTGAGCCATTGCAATGTGCAGTCGATTCTGCTAACTGTCCCAGTGATCATGAGGACTTGCATGATAATGATACAGTAGAATCTGTTGCTCATGAGACCTTGAGAGAAATTCAGAATTTAAATTCTGAAGAGTGTGTCACAGTACCTTGTATAGCTGACCGTGTGAAGACACGGACAAGGAAAAATGTGAGTGGTGAGAAGAATGAGGATAAGGGACAACAGCTTCTTGCTACCAACACTGTTTATGGGTCATCTCAAGAAAAGAAGGACGATCGTTTAGACGAAAAAATTAACAGTACTTCTATTCTGCCTGTCACACTTTCATCAGAAAAATTTAAGTTAGAGCAAATGTCTCATTTATGGGCTAAAGTAGAGAAGGAAAATGAAATGAATAAATGTGCATTGGATTGTGTCAGTGGTGAAAAAGTGGAAGAAATTGACTGTCAAGCTCCTTTTACGTCAAAAAAATTGCAAGGCAAAGAGCAGTGTGAAATATCAGATTTAGGTAAGCCTACCGCCACCAGCAAGGAATCAGACTTAGACCATCATCCCCAAGACGTAAAGACACTGTTGGTGGAAGTTAAAGAAGACAGTCAGGTACTTGTCTCACCCAAAAAGTCTTGTGGCCATCTAAGTAAAACTCCAAGTGGGTACGAAGACAAAACTGATGGTGGAAGAATCAATACTGACAGCAAAGACCATGAAGTCTGTCAGCATAAAAGTAAACGAAAGAAAACCAACAAGGTGCTTTCAGTTGACTTTCAAAAACAAACATCTCAACACCAACAAAGTCCTAACACTGTGAAATCTATGGGCAGAGGATTTGAAGTGGATTTGAGTACAACTAGTGGAAGAAATAGAACTGGTGTCAAAAATGAATCAATAGAAGCAAAACTGCAACAAAAACCAAAGGGGGAAAAGACAAATTCAGATCAAAATGAATGTCCACCTTCTTCAGGTTGTATAGCAAACAACCTTAAAGAGAATGTACGACAATGTAGACGTTTTGAGCATGAAGGAATGTATAAAGAGAAAGGAGCCAGCTTTTCAAATTATGCAGGTAAAAGTTGTTTGAGCAGGTCTTCGAAAAATATCCATTGTCCAGAAATTAAAAATGCCAGTGAACAAGCAGAGTCATTTGATGATGCTGATGCTGAGGACAGCAATGCAGACGACGGTCAGGGTTGTAAGACGAAAACGATGAAACGTTTGTCAAGAAAAAAACCCAAAAGAAAATCCTACGAGAAAAATATTCGAAGGTCTGTTGACTGGAATCAGAAAGAGGAGAAATGTCTTACCGAGAATGACGAAAGAGTTGTGTCCCCTAGTGATTTAATTGTACCCAATATAGCAGAAAGGGTGAAAAGAAGGCGCTCTTGTACACATTTTAATCATGAAGGGCAGTATGCAAATGGAGGTGAAGGTGCAGAAGAAAGCACACCAAAGTTAGTCAAAACAATCAACAAACACAGGAGATTGCTGAAAGCCAGGAAAAGGCTGTGGAATAATATAAGTCAAAGGAGAATGCATTTGTCTGATGATTCTCAAATCCTGATCCCTTCCTCTGAGCAAAGTGATGGGAAAGGAACAAGTTCTAGAAAGACACCAAAGTCCTCTTCTGTGGGTAAAAATAAAAATGAAGGATCTACCACCAGTAATGCTGTAGTCATTCGCCGTAGTAGATCATGTTTTAACATTTTATCCAAGACAGATGCCAATTGGAGCAAGTGCATCAGTGATAAAGATTGGTCCCAATGTGAAAGGGAAACTGATGATTTCCCATCTCTGATCAATGCAAATGGAAGTGATAATAGCGATATACTTAAGGCTTTGCCTCAAGGGTGTCAGTCCGAAGCCTTGTCAATGACAGAGGAAAACAAAGAACAAATAAAACCAGGTGAAGAGAGCGCAGAAATTTCTCAACCTACGAATGGCACGTGTAAAGAAAGTTGTGTCGAAGAGAAGAATGCCATCAGTGAGACAAAAAGAAGACGGTCTTCGTCCTTACGAAAAGCTGTTCAAACCTTGCAGTTGAAACAGTTAAAGAAGATATCGCAGTCTCAAGCTTGCTTTCCATCAAACATCAACACAGCTAGAAGTCCAAGGTTGAGACTTAAGATTCAAAGAAATCCACTAGATGAGTCGTATTCGTCGACTTTAGAAGAAATTCATGACGAAGTTTCCAGTTTGTTAGATTCAACTTGTCCCGGCCCAAATCCTGATATTAGTGTGAAAGAGGATGAAAAGAGTACCTCTTGCTCAAACAAGGATTCAGTCCTGCTCGATGATCTACCAGCATCACAATTGCCAACAACACCGCAGAAACAAAAAATTCCTTTTCTTCAGCAAGAGAGGCAATCTGAGTCTGTCAGTAGCAGGGTTGTGTTGAAAATTGAAAGTCAAGATAAGGACACTATTGCTGGCAATCTTCCAAAGGAGTCAGTATCTGAAATTTCAAATAAGGATGAAAGTTACTGGGTAAAATATGAGTCAAGAAGACTAAAAAGTCAAAGCTCTCATTCGAGTAAGAGAAAAAATAAAATGAAACTGAAAGACAAAGACAGTCGCACAAAGACAAGCCCATCCTATAGCATTGAGCCTAATTCTGTAAATGTTAAAGAGGATGGACTGGGGCAAGGCGCAGGACAGGCAAGACTCTCAACAGTTCCACTTGTATCTGTGGATGAGAATATAAGTTTGGGTGAAAAAATTAGAGGCGATAAGGAAGGCGACCAGGAATTCCAAAAAGATATCTTAGGTTGCATTGGTGTAGATAATTCCTCTCAAGAGGAGAGCAACTGTAAAGATGGTATTCAAACTAAGAAAAAAATTACAAGCAAAGAGGTGAAATCTCACAAACCAGCAAAACAACATTCAAAAAGGAAACATATCAGAAGAGAAGATTTACTAGAAGTGGAAGATTTCACGAGACCTACCAAAAGAATAAAACTTTCAGACCGTATTGTGGCTACAAATACTTGTGATTCTTCAAAAGAGGATGATAGGGACTTACTACTTGCATCAAAAGTTGATGTCAGTAAAAATCTTTTTACAAAGGAGGAATCTTGCCATAGCCCTGACCATGACATTTCAGAAGTAGATTTTCCCAAAATGCATTCAGAAAAAAGGAGAGAAAGCAGAGCCAAAAGATTGTTGTGGAAAGAGTCAGGGTCATGCAGAGGTCAAAGAAATTCAGTAAATGAAAGCCACGACGAGGAGCCTCACTCTGGCTTTCAAGAGGAAAGCAACCTGGCGTCTTTCAATACCAATCTAGGGGACATCTTAGCCTTCGTACCGACATTCTCATCCCCGGGGAAAACAAATTCCTCATGGGATGATGCCTGTGACTCGTATTTGAATACATCCACCAAGTCGGACCTTCCGTCAGCCAATCAGCTCACCCCGTTTACCACCACATTTTCACCCACCCCAATGTCCTTAAATAACTTTCAGCCAGGATCTGCCTTTGCCAGATCCCCTAGCCACAAAAGTCCACGAAAAACTAATAAAGGATACTTTTCTCCAGAAGTATTTGCTCAGTTTTCTTCACCAGCAAAAAGGAGACCTGCCGGCATCGACCATCTTGATGGGAGTCCTGCCATTGAAAAGGTGGATTCGGTTGTTTCTTTCAATCATATGAGTCCTCAGCGGTTGCATTTTAGTCCAAAGAAATGTGAAAAGTCTGTAAGTCATTGTAGAAATTTTAATTCCCCTTCCAAAAAGTTTTAACTCTTCTGAACTCTTTTTTGTGAGAGGTTTTGTAATTTATTGATCATGCAATTTATTCATTTTGCCTGAGGAGTTTTCAAAATTCTGAAGTTTCTGTTCAACTCTCAGTTTGTTAATAAAAGTGTTGTGTGT
>JAOWAZ010320962.1:0-11609 GCA_028565935.1 Goniobranchus fidelis
GCAGTAGCAGTAGCAGTAGCAGTAGCAGTAGTAGTAGAGTAGTAGTAGTAGTAGTAGTAGTAGTAGTAGTAGTAGCAGTAGCAGTAGCAGCAGCAGCAACAGCAGCAGCAGCAGCAGCAGTTGTAGTTGTAGTAGTAGTGGTTGTTTGTTATTGATGTTGTTGTTGTCGTAGCAGTGGTAGTGGTTGTTGTTGTGGTGGTATTGTTCGTGATGATAATTGTAAAGCACAATTTGGAAAGGCACATCACTGACACACAACGCACACCTTGCTCTGTAACTTAAAGAAGGTTAGATGAAGGATAAGGTGCGGATATTCGGGAAAGGACGAAATGGAATGTAGATCTCGAAATTCTCACATTTTCTCCTGTCATCACATCCATAACACCACCATCTCCACCATCTCAAACTTTCGGCGATTTCGGCGGAAAACAATGCCCGCATGTTTGTACCAAATTGTACAGTGACAGGTTAATGACATATGGACTATTTGATGTAGCATTTATTAATATCCCGTCATGTGAACTGTCCTGCAGGTTTCTATCTTTCCATGCTAATACTACTATATTTTAAGCCTAGATTAAACTGTATTCAGTTAAAAACCATCTGTGTGAAACCGTTATCGAGGAAGTGGTGAAAATAATGAAGTAACTTTCACAATGAGGCTTATCCTCATTATCCCGAGTTCATGAAAATGCCAACTGGAAAACGATGAGTTTTGCAGTTACTCACGAGAATTGATCATGTCCTGGCATTTCTAGAGTAGGAAGGAGTCAACCTTTGGACGGGTCGAACATAACCTGTGATACAGCTTTGTCCCAGTACCCAATGGATGAAGCTGTGGGTGTCAGCTTCGACGGCGAGAGTTGTGCCACGTTTAAGCACAGCTTTAAACATGATGAGTGGATGACAATGACAGTCGCAGCCAACCTACTGCGTTTTGTTTGCGCCACAGTCCCCGACATCAACAATCATCTTTACAAACTGAACCCACAGCGGCGACCCTTATAGAGGCTCATGATAGAGTCCGTTGCATTTGCTCTGGTGTTGTCCGCTGTTGGCCAGTCGCATGGGTTGTCTAGCTTCGTGGATGCCCAACTCTGGAGAAAAATGCCCCTATGAGACTGCAGCGTTTTGTAGTTTTGCAACAGGAGTGACTCGATCGAGATTGTTAGTTTCCGTAACTCACTACCAGGGGTCTTGGGGCCCTCAACTCTCATGGTGTCTAACACAAGACTAGACTATCTGTTTCATCATCTTATTTAAATACGGATGATTTTTTTCTTCGACTTATTCGTTACTCCAGTTACTGATACTATTCGTGACAGTTCCATTTTAGAAATGCAAAATAGCAATATCTAACTTTCTTATGTTTTGTCTTTCAGGTTATGAACCATCGGCAACTTGTAATGTCGAAAATGAAACAGAAATTTTAAGAAATTTTCATTTCTTAAATCACAGTGAAACTAAAATTCGCTACGTCTCTTGTGCCATCACCATCATAGCATCCAACAATACAAGAGAAGGACTTATTAATAGCTCCACGTCTCTAGAATGTTACGATGGATATCGCTACGAAGCCGACAAAAAAATTTCTATAGTATCTGAATGGGATTTGGTTTGTGGTAGACGTGGAACAGCTGAAATTGTGCAGACTGTAATCACTTTGGGAATGGCTCTAAGCTCTGCATTTGTAACACGCATAGCAGACCATTTTGGAAGGAAGTGCGTGTTTATGTTTAACGTTGCATCGATAACTGTGACTGAAACTGCTCTGTACTTCACGAACACTGTTTATCTTGCCATCGTTTTGCGGTTTTTGACTGGGTTATCGGCTGGTGCTATGTATGTGATCCACAATGTCATAAGCTCAGAGTTGATTATTTCCAAGTACAGACATTTATACGGCCAATTTAACTGCATGCTGTGGTCAACCAATGTAATGTTACTAGCCAGCGTTGCGTATCTTTTCAGGCATGACTGGAGAGAGCTCCAATTGACTACAGCATTATGTGGAATTCCTGCATTTTTTGCTTTGATTATTCTCAACGAAACACCACTGTGGTATTTTGCCCAGGGGCGTTTTGACAAGGTCAAAAAGGTGGTGATCAAAGCGTGCAAGACTAATGGTAAGGATGTTCAGCAAGTTGTCGAAACACTGCATACATGTATTTCACAGTCATCAAGAAAAGGAATGGCTATCGATTCGACAGATCCCGATTCATGTGCTAAATACTCATTCATTGACATATGGCACAATGGTAAACTTCTAATGACTGTGGTGATCCTGTGTGTGGTTTGGTTTACCAACGCGACCACATATTTTGGACTTTACCTTACTTCATCGACGATTGCAGGGGATAGGTACCTAAATTTCTTTCTTATGGCTTTGCTTGAAATTCCTAGCTCAATTTTGTGCATGTTTATGCTTACCTACCTAGGTCGACGGACTGTTATGTTGATATTCGTTGCATTGTCAGGAATATGTCTCTTGGTATCAACATGTCTCGTTGCGACGGATTCTGGAACAAGTCATGACGCTGATGCATCTACCGCATTTTTTCTTTTGGGAAAATTTGCAAGCGGGTCTTCTTACAATGTTTTTGCAGCATACACTCCAGAACTTTTCCCAACGACCATCAGATCTACAGGTACTGGTCTGTGTGCTGCATTTGCTTGTATTGGAGCCATGTTGGCCCCTTTTCTTAATCCGCTGTTCAAAATCGTGACATGGGCTCCAGGAGCTATTCTCACCTCCATGTGTTTCAGTAGCTTTTTTCTCATTTGGTCAATACCTGAAACAAAGGGGAGACAACTACCGACAACAGTTGAGGAAATAATGGACTGGGAATGATTTTGTGGCTGGAAATATTAAACACGAAGACAAGATGATTCAATGTAACCTATCTAAGATATTATGTTCAATCTCAACAATAGCAAAAAGAAAACATTCTACCTGGTACATCTATTATCAGGATGTCTTTATTGTTTGATATATTGAACAAGTATGTAGAATGTTGCAATAGTGAACCAATTTCTCCGAAAGAAGATGAAAAAATCAGCTGTTCGTTTTTCGATTTGTCGTCCCAGGCAAAACGTTTTCTTACAACGAATGCTATCCATCCATCCATATACGCTATTAATTTGCATAGGACATTGTTGCCCACGTCACAAATGCGTTGTTGCAATGTGGGTACTTGAAGAGTGCGCTCCGAGGATCCCGAAGAACTCGTTTGACGGGACGACGTGCCAGTTGATGACGCACTAATTGCAATCCGAGATTGTCCTTGGGGAAAAAGCTGTATTTATGTATTCACACACCTTTGCTCTTGAACGGGGTATGGAAACTAGGTATGGTGGTATTTTCTTTTCGGATATCTTTGTTGTTTTGTCATGAAACATAGCAGCATGTTGATTGTTTGAGTTTTGCCCTGAATCGTTGAATACATGCTCATTGGGCGTGAATATTATCTCCTTGTTGGTAGGGCATTCCACTGTAACTCTTCCACAGCTCTTGTAACATTGCCAGGTTGCTACCGAATCGGGGCCGATCACTGCATGTTTTTTTATCTGATCAATGTACATTTTGGTGTCGGGGTCCTCTGCTCGAGCACTGTTGGGATTGGTCACACTCATGTTGCATAGGCCTATGCCTTGACTGTTTGTGTAGGCACGGGTAGAGATTTCTTTTTATTAAAAATAACCCAAGTGCTCTGTTGGTTTTTAATGTCATGATGTTCACATGTTTGGCCACTTAAGGTTCTCTTGTATGTTGTATATGTCCATTCCGAGGCATTTGGTGCTGTTCACATAATATTGGAATTATTGACTGTGTGTTTCCTAACCAAACCGGAGTGCCTTTTTGTTGTCTATTGGTAGTCACTTTGTCTGATAGGAGGACTGTACGGGATATGTTCTGTTCGTTTGAATCAAAATATATCACAACAGACTGTGTTTGATCAGCTGCTCTAGGCCAACATTTTTCTGCAACCAAAAAGTGTCATTGTTCTGCATTCCAAGCTGTTCGCTCTGATTGGCACATCTCAGCTCGCCAAACGTTTCCGTTACATAAATTTCTGGGCTCGGGTTTTTGTGTGTTTGTTCATTTTAAGTAATTAGTGACACACGCATGACCATCCCCTGCCACTCTTTCATTATGCAACTCATTCCCTTCTTCTCGGTTTTGTCACATTCCTTTCATCGTTGTTCTAGACCGGTGATGAAAGTATTTCAAGTCACCCTGTACCCAGACATCACAATATCCCTACTGTTTTCTCACAATCCGATATGTAGGGACTTGAATCCACCCAACAGATTTGTTTAAAACTTACGCCAAATACCAGTCCCCACGCAGTTTCATATGGGTGTTTTTACGTTACTAGTGCTAAGACCTGTTCTTTCGAACGGCAAGTGGAAAAGAAGACTTCAATTTACCTCAGAAACTCTGTTCAGCCTACAATTTGTTCCCTGATTTCATAAAAATGTCTTTTGTTTTGTGTTATTTGTTTATTTATATTTTTTAAAAATCCTGATTGTGCAGACAGCTGTTTTTTGTTTTGTTTTGTTTTTTTATGCAGCCAGCCAGATTCGAACCAAGGAAACCCTAGGGCATCGAAAGCTACAATTAATCGATTATACTATTGAGCACTGCTTCAATGTGGTATCACTAAAGTACTTATAATAAGACCGAAAAACATCTACCTAAATTTCATCGTTTGAGATTGATTAGCACTCTTCGAAGGCCTGCCATTTTATTTATATATAAATCCTTCTGGTATCTAGGTAATATCTAGATTTACACTTTCCTGGTTCTAGATCTAGATCCAGATATCTTGATCTAGATATCTACATCTAGATAGATTTTGGCCTGCCTAGATTTCGGCCTGTCCTAGATCTAATTCCATTCTCTACTTGATCCTTTCGAAGGCATGGCATTTTATCGGCATGTGCAAAGAATGAAAAACATGTTATTGAAAACTAAAGCAAAGTTCTTGCCCACAACGATCTAGATATAGATCTAGATGTAAATCTAGTACTAGATACTAAGTTTGGAGATATGTTCCATCCAAATGTGCTCTCTTCATGTGTTGATAAAAAAAATATCGATGTGCAAACAATGGAAGAACATCGGGCCTAGGCCTAGGCCTAATTTTTTCATTGAGACCTAGATGTCTGTCACACTTTGTCTTCTACACTTTTGATAATGATTAAAGAATCGTCAAAAAAGTGAACATTTCAATGGCTAAAAAAACATATAAGGCGTGTTCAAATGCGATTCATTTATCAATACAAACCTGCTCTGGGGGAATGTTTATCTCTATCTGTAATTTGGTGGCCGATGGACTTGTTATGGAGGAGAACATTGTCGCGCTAAAATCGGTCATGAAAACGTTTTGTTTTTTTTATATAAAATTTTTAAAAAGACAGTATATAACTATGGCTAAGAAATGGCGGAAAATGCCCCTGTATTTAAAATTAATTCTGCAAGTAATAAAAAATCCTTTAATCTGTTGCCTCAGCAAAGTCATTATGTGTGTTGTATTATATTTCAAATTTTTACTCCCGAAAAGAAGAGCAAAGTTTAATAATTGCCAAAGGATGGTGGAAAAGGATGATAGGAAATACGGCCTACTAAGTTTAGCTTAAAATCATTGCATGAAAATCTAAGAGACATGTATTTCCACACTTGACTGTTAATCTGTAAAACATAAGTATGCAAAGTATATGTAAATACTGTATTTGTAAACTGATTGAAAAGAAAATAAAACAAGTGTGTTTCGGTTTCATAAAGTTTGCAATTCTGGGTAGCAGAGTGTATTTACAGGATATTCTCTCAGTCTGTTTTTCTTTCACTCAATAGTAGATTGTAAAAACCATACAAAAAAAACAACAAAACAACCCAAAACATCCGATGACATGGATAAGACGTAAAGAATAAGTGAGGAAATATTCATGACCCTTGACCCTATACAGGTGGATACGACTAAATACAAAATTTATTTTGAGAAAAGGCACTAATACTGACAGTAAGTGGTAGGCGGTGGGACTGGAAATAAAACAACTGGTGAGCAATTTTGATTAATCTTAAATAGTGACAGCAACTCTGATGAAAATTGAGCGAATGTGGATTTCAAAATACACATAAATCACTGCTTCCCTCGTGTAACTCTATTGATGATTACTAATATCCTAGAATTGTAATGCTGATAGCACTGGCATTTTAAGTTATGAATTGATACACAAGTTGTTGAAAGTCAGTTGATGAAACGAAAGTATTCCAATTCCAACTGAAAATCTGAAATGATTTGCTGTGTCTAATCTGTAGAATAACTGTTAACTGACCAATATAATGTTGTCTGTTGATATTTATTCAGTTCTTTCATTCTTTATCTTCAACTGAGGAAATTATCATTACAGCACAAATGTACCTTCTCTCGACATGTATTAAAAATTTCTGGCTGACAATACTTTATATACTGTATTACTATTAGTTTTCATGAGTGACAAGAATAATTCAACTTTCCCTTATTTTCCGATTGTGGAACTGAAATCAAGCTTAATATATTGCTTGCAGTTGCAGACATTTTAAGCTGGTGTATATATTTTTTTTTATTTGTCCAGAAAGTTATCATATCCTACCTGTTTAAAGATGATGAATTATGATTCAAGTAGGCTAAACTAAAAAAAAACACCCACCCCAATGGCCAAGTAAATGACATTAGAATGTACAAAAAATTTATCAAAAGTAGCATTATCACATTCAAAACACTGTGATATAATACTGTAACATACTTAAATAAGAAGTCAAATCTTTTAAATCCTGCAGCAAATATTTCCTCCAAATATAACACTGTTGCATAAGATAAGGTCTCCTACCTATGTATGTTTTATACGTTAATTTGAATCCATCAAAAGGACAAATCAATTTACTTTGTTCACATTCTCAGCAAACTGCACTACAGCAAATTCACAGCATACAACCAGTAACAGTGGTAAAAAAATAATCTTTTAAAATAAAACGTAGCGTACATTTCGTCATCGTCTGAGAAAACAGTCGTATGTGAAGTTTTCTTATTTTTAAAAGCAAAATAAATTTTTTTGCAGATACAGCCCTTTTCCCAGACGGTGACGATTTGTTCTCGAATGAAAATTGATCAAAGTAAATCAGATAAATCAAGAGTCTTACAGCCTCTATTCAAAATACATCAACCTCCATTGCATATTACAATGGAATGATTTAAATATGTCTTAAAACATGAATTTAGTTAATGGTTACAAAAGAATTTGGCAAGGAGTAATCCTCACTCTTTGCTAGCATAAAAGAATTAAAACTGTGATTCCAAGGTAAACCTGCATAATTACTTTAAGTATAAGATCCACCACCCAAATTTGAAAAAGGAGAAACGTTTGCCAGACATGCAGCTTTCAGATGTTTTGTAGCCATACAGTAAAAGCTACAAGATTAATACAGTCTTTGCAGAAATGTCAAACTCCTTAAAAACGAAAATAAAAAACATCTACACCTACTGAATTATGCACACAAAAGACAAATGCAATAGAAAAACAATACTCTCTAACTTACTCTAAGGAAAAAAAAAAGTATTTTTAAGCATATACCTTAGATATAGTCATGTTTAGATGACAAATACATAAAGATCTATACATAATCCAATTTAAAAGGTGAAAAAACAACATATTGATGCTTGAAAAGAGTGGGAACAAAATTGTGCAAAGTGTTAAGTTGCTTAACAGTAATATATTTCATATTTGTACCATATCAGTGTATAGCAATTGCTGACTGATCTTTGTTTTCCTCCCTTCACTTTCACACCAAATATGAAGGATAAGTCTCAGCTTATTCTATTCTATTATGAAGAGACTGAGTAAACTGTTTCAGTTCCTTCTCCGTCTGATTCCATTTATGTTGCATGAAGCATTGCCTTGTTTTGAGTTCCTCCCTGCTCAATTTTAACTGTGAGCTATCTTCAAAGCAATTCGAAAAGTGCAAATTATTTGAGCGAGATGAGACATTGCAAAGACAAAATAAGAGAAAAAAATGAGTGACAGGCAAGATTGAATGAGATCATGGACGGAAATTGAAATTCCAGGCAATATCCAACACATTATTTTCCCATTAGTACTACTATTTATATGAAAAGTGGCACTTTTTAAATAGCTTAAATGTCTGCTTGACTCAAAAATATCTTATAAGAAAAGGATGAACCACCTGAGTAACACTCTATAATTCTTCTTGTCAAATAATTATATTTTGAAGTACCTTTATACAATAGACTCAAGCAGATTTACATGAAGAAGTAGAATTCCTGCATTTTGCGGAAGGGATTATTTCTGTAAAATTTTTCTTGTTCTAATTTAAAGTTATGGGGAGATCATAGACAAATTACTTTACTCTTTCACAAGCCAAAAACAAATTCTTTTCTAATTCTATTGAGTCAAGATTTGAGATCACACTCTTGAATTCTTTTCATCATAAGGCATGGGGAAAAATAGTATTTGAAAGAGACCTATGTAATTTAGGAAAAAAAATTAAAAGCACATTGAATTAGAAACGTGGCTCTAAAAAAAAATGGACATCACAAATATGGTTGGGGAGGAATGCATACGAGAATGACACCATTACCACTTTACGCCACCTTCAAGGATTAGTGTAATGGTATTTATATTATTGTGATTAAGCCTGTACCCCAAATGTTTAATCTGTGACTTGGTCCAAGACTTCTTGCACATTTGAGCCAGTCAACTGACCATCATTTTTATAACAGCCCTGGCAAAAAAGTCCTAAAAAAAATTGTAGATCTCCAGTAGACATATGTGCCCAAATATTTCATTGATGTGATGGGCAATATTCATTCAAGCCCAATATGCATTAAAGCTTTCATAGCCTTATTATTGATGTTAAAGTATCCTGTTTACATTGATTAACATAATACTAATAGTAAGTCAATAAAACAACTTATAACTGACTATAATTACCAAAAAAACAAAAAATGTTTTATTACTCAATTTACAAAAGTCTTGAATAAATGTATGACACTTTTGAAAAAAGAAGGATGCTTTTAATCTACAACAAACGAATTAACTGTCATCAAACTGGGTAAAGATAAAACGAGATCAAGCACATTTTCTTTCGCTTTCATAATTCATACATTCGTTTCTCTCAAAGGTAGACGTTTAATTTTTCACTTGACTAAATGCAGACACATATGTACATGTATTGACCATCAATGACAAATGCTGAATAGTAGGGTGGGCCTTTCTGTTGTGTGATATTCCATCATCTGGCAGACATGACTGTATGGATCAATTACGAATATAAAAAACTGCTTGGATTTCGTTGAGTGTTCCACTGGCTGAGATGAAAATCTAGCAGTCTGCGGAGTTGCCATCATCAGCCCCCTGGAAAGAAGTAAATAACCATAAGAAATAAGAGGAAATAAAATTTAAAACAAAATCAATTTGGAGGATTGGGTTAGATGTTTCAGCACACAATTATCCAAGGTAAATAGAGTAATGTAAAAGTTTTCAGATACAGAACATGCTGCGCAAGTGCTTTGAGGAATTGCACGCATACCACTTATGACAGATTTTTACTATACAAATCAAACCCCTAAATGCACGCACACTTCGAACAAGTGCACGCTCGTGTCAAGCAAGTCAGCAAAATAGGCCTATTTGGGCAAATTACTGTGTAAAGACAGCAATGAGACAGCAATGGCTGTTGATTTTTTGCTTCTTCCTCTTCACATTTCTTTCTGCCCCCATTCATCATTCTTCTTCTCTCCTCCTAATAAATCCCACCACCTCCATCCCCAACCCCTTGCCCACTTTATGAATAGGAATGGTCTATCCTCCCATTCATCACCTACACCACCCGAAGAGAACACACCAGATATAAGACACATATGCTTCGCCTACACCCTACCCATCCTGTGAGTGCTACTTGGATACTGCATTGATCGGCAACCTAAAGATAGCCCACAGATTATGTGATGTGATGTGATCACATCTTGGGTATTGAAATTGAAGTTATTAAAGGTGCATTGTTTATGTCTAGGATAGCCAATGGCTTGACTTGACGCTATAAGTTTGCTTTGTGTCTTATGACTGCAATGTGACGTCATCATTGCATGTGTACTGAGTTAATAAGATTAGATACAGCCTAGTCATCTTAGTCTCATTTGACTACCAGCACTGGGATCATTAACTGTAGGAACAATCGTCGCCATCTGAGAAAACAGTCGTATGTCAAGTTTTCTTGTTTTATAAAAGCAAAATCAATTTTTTTGCAGATACGACCCTTTTCCCAGACGGTGACGATTTACACTATATAGATCTAGATTCCTACTTTAATGGCATATATTAACCCATGTTTCATGCAAGTGCACCATTCGCACAAGTGCACGCTTTGACTTTCTTCCGAGGTGCATGCACTTGCACAGCATATAGGCCTACTGTAAAAGAAATGTTAGAATGTTGAACAAAAATACACCTCATCAAATCTGCTTATTAAAAAGATGAAAAATTGTTTGAAGAGAGAAGATTTAATTCATATTTTATTGAACCAATAAGATATACCCCCTGATGTCAGATGACATATAAATTTTACAGAATTTTAGAAGTCCTGCAAGACAACATGATGATAACTTCATGGGATTTGTCAAAACTTTTCATCACGAACATGACAACATAATCATACAAAATCAGAAGAAAGGATATCTATTCTGATTGTTTTTTTCTATTTGTTGCTGTTTTTAGATACAAGGGGAAAATAGAGAATAAGAGGAGAAAATGACATTGAACATCTCTCTGTGATGCTCAATAGACCAAAATCTAATTCTTCTGGCAAAAACCTGTGATGATAAATCAAAAAGGGGGATGGTCAGGTTTTCAAGAATGAACAATATTTCATTAAGGATACACAATTGGTGATGGGTAAACAATGAAAATGAAACAAAATTTGCACATAAGTGAAATGCCAATCACAAAGTGTAAAAAAATAAATGATAATAGTATTAAACCTTTAATGGAGTTATGCTGTTACAATGATAACTCTCATCGTGCCAGTGCAAGTTTTGCTCTGAAGTTAAGTATGTTAGCATGCTTTTTTGTTACAGTACAGTTAGTATAAAAAAATTTTTTTTTTTTAAATATCAGATAATCAGTATGCATTTCTTTAAAAAAAACCAAAAAAAAAACCAAAAGCGATGTTAAATTGTTTAATTAAGAAATGATTATATCAAAAAGTTTAGAGAGAAAGATGAATTTCATTCACCATTGTTTTTACTTCATTTATATTTTCTTCATTACATCATGTTGAGGGGAGATTATTGCTTCTTTCTGTAGGTTAACCAGGTAATAGTAATGACTGCAATGGTCTAGCAACTGATGATTGATAATTGCATAGTAACTGCAGAAGATTATCACACAGTAATGAAATTTGGAGCAAGGACACCCTCACCAAAGTGAATGTGAGACATGATAATAAAAAACATTAAATTATGGCAACATGAAACATTAAGACTAAAAATCATATTTAAACTTTACATGTACAGAAATAAATTTAAAAAACAACTGAACAAAAAACAAAACTA
>JAOWAZ010322072.1:0-18939 GCA_028565935.1 Goniobranchus fidelis
AGAGAGAGAGTGAGACAGAGATAGAGAGAGGGGGGGAGAGAGAGAGAGAGAGGGGGGGGGGAGAGAGAGAGAGAGAGAGAGAGAGAGAAAGAGAGAGAGAGAGAAAGAGAGAGAGAGAGGAGATAGAGAGAGGAGAGGGGGAAGAGGAAGGGAGGAAGAAAGAGATAGAGAGAGGAGAGAGAGTGGGGGGAGTGGGAGGGAGGAAGAGAGAGAGAGATACACAAACACACACAGGCACACAAACACACATACATCCAAGCAAGCTGCCAGTGGATTTTCACAAATTCTTGATTCTTATTCTTCTTCTTCTTCTTCTTCTTCTTCCTCTTCCTAGATTTATTATTCCCACTAGGTGGGGTGAGTGGTTTGGATTCTTGACCTCCAGAATTCCCAGTCCTGTGCACCGTATGGAGTAATTTTCAACTCCATGGATGAATTCTTGATGAAAAAAGGAATAATTCATGACTAGACTTTATCGGCATATGTATTTGTTGCAACAGTTAATTTTGAAAGCTGATGAATAAAATATACATTAACAGAACAGAAAACAATGTGCCCATTGATTTAAAATTATTGTGATCTTATTTCCCTACAATGCGGAAAAAAAAAAAAAAAATAAATAATTAAAAAAAACATAATGTTAAATAAATAAAACAGAAATTATGGTTGCACTGATTCAGTGGAAAGACACAGAAAAAAATGAATGTGGACTTAAAAAAAATAAAAATAAGAAAGAATGGCAACAGACCGTATGAAAAAGAAAACCCAAAAGAAACCCACACAAAAAATAAGGAAAAAACAACAATAAAACAAAACAAAAACAACAAAAGATAGCAGGCAGAGCCATTTAAACACTGAAGGGAGACAACACCGCAATGGTGGATAAAGATTTTGTATGCTGAAAGTGAACATGAAATGTTTGGGATGCGACAGAAAACCTACACTGTTCCAATCCATCCATCTTCCAGAAAGGCATTTGAGAGAGAAAAAGGCAATCATAGATCTTACAATTAAAATGAACACCTTCCTTGGATAAACTTCCCTTCATTTAATAGAGAAAAGAGAAAATTGTTTTACATATTGCAGCAGAACTTTCTCTTAAGAAGGTAAAATCAGAATTACTCTTGTAAAAGGAAAGAAAAAAAACAACTTACAATGACAATGATAATCTTGAATTAATTAATATGACTGAAATGCAATAAAAAATAGTGATGCACAGGGATTACTAATTTTGATAAGTGGGTCAGTGAAATTCAGTCATAAAGTCAAGATTCCCTTATTCTCAGTTCAGCACATTTATGAAAGGTTGGTGATTAATCAGAATTTCGTCTTCATTCAAACCAAATTATAACATTGGATGAACCCATGGCCCTTTTTATGGATCCCATTCAATAATGTGATTATTGCATTTTTAGCTTTCTCAATTCTTTCACAGAAAAAAACTTTCATGATTTCACTTACGTACAATTGTATTAATGCCAATTTGACATTTGCCAAGATATGTCAATAGCTTATGCAAAGAGGTAGGGTTTTTGAAGTGATTTTTTATGAGAACTAAGTTTCCATAAAATTCCAATGTAATTTTTAGTGATTTTCTCAAAAACTACTTATTGCAGACATGCTAACGCCCCACCAGCAGAAAACAGGGTTCTCAACACCAATAAACTGCATTGAACAAAACAAACAAACAAACTGGGTTTGATTAGAGGGTGACAAGAAAAACAAAAACAAACTTATCAAACATTGGATTTGTTCAGACACCTTAGATTGCTGTTTATAGGCCATGCTTGATGAATTAATGGATGAAATGCTATACACAAGTTTTTATTTTGTTTTAATTTTAGGGTTAAAAAGACAGGTCTTTTATTTGTTACTTAAAACCCAAGATTTATAAAATCTTCTAGTGGGATTCCTCTTGCTCTTTCCACACAGCTGAGCATTGTATGGCACCATGTGCAAAGTGCCTTGCCCTTGAAATCAGTTTTCACATTGCTCTTTCATTGACAGCCTCACATCCTTTTCGTCTATTCTCAGTTATCCCATCCTCTAACTACTTAAAGCTCCAAAGGTTAGAGCAGCCTGGTTTTAACAACTTTTTTCATCTCTACCTCTGCCTCTGATTAATTTCAAGCTTTTTGTAATTGGCAGGAGATTTCGCCATTTTTACCTCCTAGCCAAAATCAAGAAACAAGAGATCTTTTTCTAGATCTGAAGTCTATATTTGAGTATGAAGTCAATCTACTCAGTTCAACATTGTATTCCGCCTTTGTGTTGGGTCCATTGAGAATCATACTACTACAATGGCCAGTTCAATAAAGGTGTAGAATAGGCTTACGCTTGATCCAAGAAACAAAGAGAGCATGCCGATTGTCAAGGGCTAGAAAATATATTGAAATTTCACGCACTGGAGTCGAGGGCCAAACTTCAGGAACATGAGTCAGGTAGTCAGGCAGGCCTAGGTTAGCTTTGGCAAGGGCCTAGGCTTGATCCATATACTATCCAAAATGGCCGCGACCGTATTGCCATTTCCATAATGTGAAGTGACTCCGTGCACATAGTAATAAAGAGCTCACAGACCCATGCACACCAAAAAACACAAATCCATGGCCATCTGCGGATCTCTTACAGCCTCCACAGATCCCTCATGGGTACCCTCGGGGCAGATCTACAGAAATTTTCAATGCCACATATAATGTGTGGATCCACAGATAAGTGGCATTCCATAATTTTATTTTATTAATTAACCACTCAGAAAAACGGAGTTTTCTCAACCCCAGCATGGTTCTCGAGACTCAGTCAAAAAAATTTGTAAGCCCGGCAAAAAATGGGAGTTGGCAGGTCTGTTATTGTGGGTGTACCATGTCTTTTAAACACATAATTCCACAAAGGATTCATGGGACTGGCAGAAGTTATGCAGAAAATTGAAGAGCGTATTACAACTCACCTCAAGGTCTTTACTCATACGAACAATTTGCATTTTGAGAGAAGAAATTTCATCCTGATACTTTTTGTCCGG
This sequence comes from Goniobranchus fidelis, assembly GCA_028565935.1. NCBI lineage: Eukaryota > Metazoa > Mollusca > Gastropoda > Nudibranchia > Chromodorididae > Goniobranchus > Goniobranchus fidelis. Next base: position 3,017 of record JAOWAZ010322072.1, read on the forward strand.
TTGCTTCTGGTCTACTGACTCATCATTTTCTTCAATGTTTTCAGTGCTGTCTACAGCATCCTCTCCAGACACTGAATTTTCACCAGCTTCTTCCACCATTGATTTCTGGATAAATCAAAAAAAAAGAAAATAACAAAATATATACTTTATTCACATGAATTTGATAGAAAACTTTAGAAAGAACTTTTATGGCCTAAAGGCATGTAGTGTTATGATGAAACTTTAGAAAAAGATTTTTATAAAAAGGCCTCTAAAAAAAAGCTATTTGGCTTATTATTTAACATTCATAAGAATACAGACACTGGTCTGGTGCTTAAGGTAGAATTTATTGAAAAGGATGACTGTGTCCCATTACTTCAAACTGATAAACAGCATTTTTCTTAATGAGAAAAAAACGTTTTTGAAAATAATGGTGACTGCACCATTGACCATCTTCGAACAAACCTGTTGCTTGAGGAACAAAATATGTTCAGATACTTCATTTTCAGCCAATGAATTATCATTCACTGAGGCTTCTGAAATCTGTGAGGAGTGTGCAGCGACTCTGAGTACTTGAGATGATTCCATGAGATCCCTTTCCAAAGCTTCTTTTTCTCTAACAAGTTCCCCAAAGTCATGTTCCAACTGAAATAAGACCAAATGTTAATCTTTACACAAAAGGCTGTCAGATTCTATTTTCATGGTTAATCTTTTTAAAATATTTTTCTAAATCAGATGAAAGCACAGGTTGGCTTGGGTTAAATGAAAATATTGAAATGATTTTCACTAAAAATGTGCAAACAGAAAAAAATTTGTAAAACAAAGCAAAAAAACACCTTAAAGAAAACAGCTGCAAACTGAAAACAAAGAAGAAGAAATGTCACCTGAGTATAATCTTGCTGAAGACTTTCATGCTGTTGACATATACTAGCCATCTCCTCTACTTCTGCTGACATAACATTTCGTTCTGAGGTCAGTAGTGTAACCATTTCATTCAGGCTCTCAACCTCTTCTAATAACAGGCTGTGGTCAGACTGTGTGTAGTAAACAGATACAATACTTATTGTCATTATGGGGTGAATTGTGATACCACTTTTCAAGCTAAAGATGACTCACAGCAGATTAAATGAAAGATTAAAGTACTCCCTCTACTCCTGAAGTGGATTTTTCTTCTCATATTTTTCATTTGACATACTGACATGCATTATTTCAAGTGTACTCAAGGAAAACATAAACTACTATGGACTTTTCTAAATCTAGCACTACCTTGCAATTTTCATAAGATTGAGGAGCATTTCTTAATGGTAAGGACTAGGGATGAAGACAAATCATTTCTATTTGCTGTGACTTATGTCAATCCCTCCAGATAACTGATCTTTTATCTTTCTTTTCTCTTTTCTTGTCATAGTTCATCTCTTTGTTCTCCTATATGACAGTACAACTATAACAAAAATGTATTACTTTACATATTGTCTGCATTATTTACAATTCCTTAACTTTTGAGGAAACATAAATAATTTGTAAATTGGCTTTAACACACAATTTTGATCAACAGAATATAAGATTTCAAAGTCATAGCCATTGTTTGGGGCAGAGATGGCATTATGTTAAAGGCGTCGGCCTGGGACTCCGAGGTCCTGGGTTCGATTCCCGCCAGTGACTACTTGTGTTTTTTTCCTTAAGCAAGAAAATTTACTCTAATTGCTTCACTCGACTCAGGTGTTAAATGAGTACGTAGCAATAGGCTGGTATTGTTGCGCAAAATGAGCCACACTTTACTGTATACTCCCCAGGGGTATGCCTGCTAGGGGATAAAGTATTGTAAAGCGTTTTGAGATTGTTCGTAGAACGGTGAAAAGTGCTATATAAATGCAATCTTTATCAATCTTTGATACATGCATGCTTTGTGATTAAAGACTTGCATTAATCTAATATATCAAGTTGTTTTCCAGACATTCACCAGCAAATACCATAATTATGGACATTAAATTTTCAATATGATTTAAAGATGCTATCTTTCACTACCAAATGTCAAACTCAGGCAACATTGTTTGTGCCACCCAAAAAATACTGCATTGCTTACCTGAAGCCTCTCTGCTGTTTGCTCAAGTTCTGTACATTTTTGTTGCAAGGAATCTCTTTCCTCTAGTAATCTGGAAACCTCTCCAACCTTGCTGGCCACAGTAACACTTCTTTTAAGCTCTTCAATCTCAGTCTGTGCGACTTGATTCCTGTCTTGCATTTTCTCCAGTTCATGAACAAGTTTTTTCAGATCTTCATGTAAGGCTTTATTATCAGCTAACAAAAATTCATTCTCTTGAACAATTTCTGCCTTTGCTTTAAGGGCAGCTTCCAATTCATCGTGAAGATTATCTTTCTCACTCTACAAAAGTAATGAAAGAGAAAAAAAAATGTTGAAATTCAAATTGCAAGTGACAGACTATCGACTGTGTTAGGACAAGCACCATACCTATGTGTATTCATGAACATGTTCACCAAAAATTTCTAAGGTACAAAACTGTTGATTAATTAACTTTATTGGTTATATAATTTGAAACATTTTTATTAACTAAACAATTTTTTTTAAACATACAGAAAGACCCTTACCTAAGACTAATAACATTTAAAATGCATTATGAAAAAAGATTGTTTGCCTTACAGATAGTATTTCCTTTTTCTCTCTTAATCAAAACTGCCGTAAAATCATGCGTAATAGGAGCCCTTGCCACACCTTCATTTCTGTAACTCAAAAACTTCTCGATTTCCTTTTTTCTCATTTTCTCAGCTGAGTTTTCCTTTTCATTATACTAAAAAAAAAAAAAAAATCTCCATCTAAGAGCATGCCACCAAAGCAGATGTCCCACTAGGTACATTTTTTCCTGAACAACCTTAAAAATTTGACAATGTAGAATCAATTCCTCCTCTCCAAAATCAAATGGGAAAAAAAGAAGGCAGAGATTGAAGATAGCTATTGCATAAACCAGCAAGATGTAGTCAGCCACAGATATTGTCAGTGTTTCCTATCTACCTATCAGATGGTAACGTGATGCAATGCAACCACATGGCCAAAGCAAGCAATGGTCACTATCTGGGGTTTCTCCAACTCGTAATTCATCAGGTTATCCAATAAGGGCAAACCACTCATCATCCATCAATTCAAAAATGGATTTAAACTTGGGTTCTTAATAGATGAAATTATTTTGCTTTGTTTTGTGACTGACTGAGGGAAAAGAACACCCACTGGCTACTAAACTTACTAGAGTATTAGTTTGTATTACCTGTCTACCTACCAAGTCAGCTAAAGAACATATTGTTTCAATCTTGTGAAGGATGAGTTTTACATAGAAAGACTACTGCATATGAGATGAAATGTCTAGCCGGTTACTCATTGCTATGTCTGCATTTCTTCCTCCGCTTTCAGTGTTATAACAGGATAAAATTGTTAAAATAAACAATGATATTTATGCGCTCAAAAATCAGGCATAATTATCACATTTCCATTTACCATCACATTTTCGACAAAACCATTGAAAAGGCAAGGGAAATGTTTTCTACAAAAATGGATATAAAGACAAAAATTTATAGTCACCGCTAACTGATCATAATCTGCTTGAAGTTGGTCTCCGGCCTCAAGGATTGCATAAAATTGGGATCGAAGTTTGTCAAGCTCTTTTGTGACAAGACCACAGTGCGTCTTTAATTGCTGATTTTGGGCTTGCAAGAACTCTTCCTTGGTCATGTCTCGCCCTAAAACAAAACCTTCCTCATCAAATTTAACATTTTCCTGAAATGTAGAAGAAGTGATAATGTCATGCCAGAGTCGAACTAATTTTTGTTTTAATACAATTTCATCTTTTAACTTTTGCATAAAAGGTGTCAGTAAAAACATAGGATATGTGAGAAAATGTTTGAAATATCATCTCAGTCAACTTAAATACATCTGCTTAGCTTTTGAGAGTAAATGTCAACAGCTTCTCATGTATCACTTGATCCCAACAAGTTCATACTATAAATGCTTCTCGTTATGTTAGTGTAAATTGTATTGGTGCGGCTTTGATGAGTGGAATTAAGAATGAGAGGAAAAACAAAGTCAACAATATGCTAAGATCTATCAGCATGATGTTTCTAAGATACATATATCTTAAAAGTTCTTAAAACTAAAGTCAAAGAGATGAAAAAAATATTTAGATCTAGTTAAAATCTAAATAAATGCCCACAATGCCAAAGAGAAGATTATTCAATCTGTTTGTACTACCAACTCTATCATATGGCGGTCAGACATGGTCAGATATGGTCTGAGGAAGTTAAAAACAATGCAAAGAGCCATACAAAACCGAGAATATTAAATCAATGACAGAATACCAAATGAAAAGATAAGATACAACACAAAAACCATAGATATTGAAACATATATTTTTAAGAATGGAATTAAGCAAGACATTTGGCAAGATGAAAAGACAGCAGATCAATTTAAAAAAATGCACTGAGTGGAAACCAGAGTGAGAAAAAAGAGCAAAAGAAAGACTACAAAAAAGATGGACAGACGACATTGTAAGGTTAGAACGAGAATATTGGATGAGGAAAGCAGAAGGCAGAGGCTATTGTAAAGCATTGGCGAAGGGCTACATACAACAATCATGGATGGACTCAACCTGAGGTGAATGTAAGCGTAAAGTCAAAATCCATACTGACGGAACACATTTTACTGTGAAACTGATTTAAACACAAAAAGGTTTAAAGAATTGTCCACAAAGTAGGCCATAAAGTAAGAGCTATATTGGAAGGCCTTTCAGTACTTTTCTTTCTGGTTTAAAAAAAAATGATGAAAACAATCATGAGATGTGAAAACAAAATGGGGAAAAAGTTTGTTGACCTGAAAATAGCAGTTTCGATTTCTAAACTTGGTGAGAAGACATGAAACACAGGCCTGGAAAAGACCTTAAAGTTACAGTATGTGTGAAAATATGCACCAGCAGGCAGAAAGTTGTTAAATCATGATTTTAATAATACATCATGGCTAAGAAGCTGTCAGAGTCTGGCAAATAAGTTACAAAACATCTTTGACAAGAAGATCAGCTTTACCTCAAAAGACTGACTTCCAGCAACTAAAGCATCAATCCTTTGGGAATCTGTCTGATTGGAGTTTTTGCCTGCTTCAAGTTCTTCCACTTGCTTCCTTAGGCTCCCTATTTCTTTTGTCATCTCTTGATTTTCTTGTAGAAGCTTTCCATGATCATCACCATCTAAGAGTCTCTCTTTCTCACATTCTGATTTAAGCTGATTAAATAATTTCAAGAAAATTGTTTATGATATCCAAATTATTTTGTCATCTTAAACTTTAACAACAACCAAAACCAAAACAGACAAACAAACAAAAAACAAAATGACAGATTGGGACAGAATGCCATTGTTAAGCTGATACTGAAAACTTGGAGTGTTTTATGAAAATAAATAAACAGAATTGAAAGCATAATAAGAGTAAATTATCATTAACAATACAAGACAAACACTTGCTAGCAAGTGATGGCATGGCATAATACAGAAATAAAGGCAACAAAAGAAAAAAAATGTCTCATAGCCATTCTTTGTTCATCCTAGAAAAGAGGCTTTAAAAATAGGTTTTAATTATAAACAATGCCTTTATGAAGAAAAGAAAACACTGATCATGATAAACTGTTAGGATAACTTTACTTCCATGAATACTGTCTCATGCAAGGCATAAGTTCAAAATTACATCTATTCCTTTTTGGCTGAATCTTTCATTGTCATTTTGTTTCAGTCATGTTTCTTTTAATCCTTCAAAAATTTCATACACATAAATTGACTCAGTAGACTAAGCATCAAAAGTTAGGGCTCAACCTCAATTAAAGAAGTTTCGTAATTCATGGCCTTTACTAAAGGGCAGCGGTTTGCAGAACATTCTCAAGCAAGGCTTGGAAGCTGATGCATTTCATACGGATTGCCCTTTTTACTTCACTTATCTTTATACATCTTCAAGGAGACACTAAAAAAAAATATTTATTTAAAAATTAACAAAAACAAACAAAAAAGTGATATCTCTGACAACAACCTCTCATTTTTTTCACAAAACATATAAAAAAGGCTAAAGAGTCATAGATCTATGTCATGCATACATACTCTGAATTTAAGACTTATTTCGAAATCCAGTATCTGTGTTTTTGGTGTTCTCCAAACTTCACAAAAATCACTTAAGTCACATATAATTCTAAGCCATAATTTAAGTGTTTCATAGTTGTTTAAGGCATGTACAATAGGCCTTTCATTTACATTGGTTGGTAGGGTACAATGTAGCTCTGATCCAAAGTAATAGGTATGATGGAAAAATTTGACAACATAATTTTCAATAACACCTGAGTGTTACAGGAATTTCCAAGTTTACAATCAATAGATAAAAAAATGTCATCTTTGATTCACAGATTAGAAAACATGCCTGTTCCTTTGCATCTACTATATGATGTTCATATGATGAACCACTCTTTTATATAATACATCCAGGTTCTTTTCAGTCTTTCTCAGCCTTTCTTTCTTATGATTTTTTCCCACAAAACAAGGATCTAGAAATTGCCCTTTCTTTTAAGTTTATTTTTGTTTTCATTCCTTTAATATAAATTCAGTAGTCTATCAATGAAAACAGTTTTGCAGGTTGTCATTTAGTATTTTGAATTCCTCCACATGGTTGCATGGCTGTGGGGTCTAGGTATTGGTCTTGTAACGGCAGGATTTCAAGTTTGAGACCAGGCTGCAACGTGGCGCTGTTTAGTCCTTGGGAAAGGCCATTTACACAAATTTTCCTCACCCCTCTCAGGTGTTATTGAGTACAATTCCGATCATTTCAAAGAGGAAAATGATTTTTTTTTTTAAACCATCAACTTCCTCTGGTAAACAAAAATAAACTGAAGAGGTAATTGAAGCAATATACGGTGATTCTGATGAAAGCGCTCTAGAACTAGATTCTGAATACCATGACAGTGAGTTAGAGAGTGAATATGATGATATGCCCAGTGAAGTGGATGATGATAACAATTATAATAATCAATTATATCCAGATCTAGTAGGAGGAGTAGTACAAAATTATGGAGATGCAATGCCCACTCTTATCCCAAACAGAAGAAGAGAAATGTTTAGGTCTAGATCTAGCAAGCTTGACAATGGCTAAAGAGAAAAAATGTTTCCCATCATTCACATAAAATGTTTATATTGGTATGATATTGCTTTAGTGTATTACAACTAATGTTTTTGCGATTTCTGTGAAAATAGCCAGGGTCAGGGGTCTACTGTTGTCAAAATATTCAATGTTCAAAGGGTTATTTCTGACTGACCATTCTTTATAATACACATGTCTGTTAAAAATTAGATTGTAAAAAAAAAAAAAAAAGACCCACCTGGAGTAGCTGCTGTTTGAGATCACAGTTTTCAAATTGCAAAGATTTCAACAAATCCCCATCAGAATTAACTGCAGGTCCCTCAGTTTCTTTCCCGTGTGGCAGGCCATTCGGTAGTTTCTATCAAAAGACATGCGAAATTATTATTTTGAATGAGGCCTCATATTCATGTTATTTGTATGAGCTCATATAAAAAAATTCATCACGGAGAACAAAAGATCAACCCCACGTAAATGATTAACAAGTCCACTCCATCCATAAGATGTTCTCACAAGATTCTTTTTAACAAGTTAATCTGATGAAACTGAGTGCATTTATATGAATACAAATATTATTTGCCAAGACTGTGTACGAACATTATCCGAAAATAATTCGTTACTATCCAATGGCCTCAAATACTTTGCTGCCTGTAATATCTTACAATACTGCAAAGGGCAACAACAACAAAAAACCAAAAGAATAGCAATGAAGACCAGGCTAAAGAAAACCCCAATATTTCTCAGTTACAGACATCCTAAACTTGCTACATAAGGATAAATAATGATATCACAGAATTGTACCTTGACCTTGAAAAGTTGGTTCTACCACACCAAGGAATTGGAATTTGACCATGTAAAATTGGATCTACCATCCAACAGAATTAGAATTTGACCATGTAAAATTGGTTCTACCATCCAACAGAATTAGAATTTGACCATGTAAAATTTGTTCTACCATACAACAGAATTTGAATTTGACCATGTAAAATTTGTTCTACCATACAACAGAATTAGAATTTGACCATGTAAAATTTGTTCAATCAAACCACAGAATTTGAATTTGACAATATAAAATTAAATTGATTTTCCCAATTTATTGAGAAAACATTTTGTCCCATCATATTATTTTCACAAATCTGCCACCTGCAAATTTTGTTCATTACAGGTGGCCAGTTTGTAAAATTACACTGAGGATATGCTTTGGTTATAATTTCAGTCAACAATTAAGTTCTTGAAGTTGATTCATGTTCTCGTTTTTAGTCCTGAGTTTCCTTTCAGAGGCTTTTAGGGAAAACCAGCTCTGTCTTTATGATTTGTTTTTGATGGAATAACCATTGTGCATATGGACAGTAAAGAAAACAAATAAAGCTTAAGAGATACAGGATAAAACATTGACAACAATTTTTAATTCTACTGATTTGCTGTATCAAAGATATAACTTTAAAAAAAAAAAAATTTAGTGAAAAAATTGTGTACATGTTGGTGATTAAAGGAAAATATAACACATGGCAATTATTCTAATGCAGTGGGATAAATACTGGCACAAATCCAAAGTTACAAACTAATCAAATACATCAAAGGGGAAAAAATAGTGAACACAGAATGTGAAAAAAATATCAACAAAAAACAAAAAACTAATGTGCTCTCAGGAATTTATAGAATTTAAAGAGAAAGCCTCATACAGCACATAAGGCAAAGATCAACAGCTGACTACTGATAAGTGATGTCAATTTAGCATCAACATCTATACATCCACTTACTTATTGGAAGGGAATTAAATGTCCGTGTACAAGCCATTTGCCATTCACAGCCCAGCCCCTCTTCTCCCATTTGTCTACCTTTTATAACTTCAATGATGCAAAGCACCAAATACTGTGAGATGATGCTGATGAGCAAGGGAACACTAGGAGAGTGGCCGTTTGGGTGCATTGCAGGTATCCAGGAAAGAGAAGAACCAATATCGACACACATGTTTTTTATGAAGCCACAAAGGGAGATTGACATATCCATGCCAAATAGACAAATGGAAAGAAGTGAAGGGTGACAGTTCTGATTGTTGAGCTGACATCAAATTATGCACTTTATTTAGACAATTTATTACAGAAAAGAGATGTTCCAGACAAAAACCAATAACAAGCAAAAAGATCACCTTAAGGGCACTTGACTGGTATGGAAGTGATGGCATCTACTTGATAAGGTAAAGTGCATACAATTGTACACTAGGTTGACAACTACTTATGTGAATGTGATTCAACAATGTGAAGGGAAAGGATGGAAAATGGGTATGATGGCTGAATGGGCAGCGAAAGGGAAAGGTGATACACACAGCATATGACCAGAGATGTGTCATTATACTATCATGGGATAACACTGTATTCTCACAATATCTTCATTTACACTGACATTACCTCCAAAGGTCCATCCACACTTTTAAGAAAAAAAGCAAAGACAATCTTATGGCTGGATGACATTAAGTATTTTTTATGTTCAGCTTTGTTCTATTCCTCCTCAAGTGCTCACACATTTTCATGTTCAAATATTCTGTAGAGAACATTTTCTTTAAAATAAAAAAAAATTATGCAAGAAATAAAATAAAGCCTGTAATGTCCCGAAGGACATTTTTCTTTTGGATTCTATCGAAAGAAGACTGAGAAGAAACCTAGCGTCGGCCACGGAGAGGCAAGCCAGGTCAATGGAATAAATCATCTTGCCAATGAAAAAAAAAAACCCCCAATGCCAAATAATGCTCGAACCCACAGCATTTGGGTTACAGTGCAATGCCTTATCCACTCAGCTACAGCACCCCTCCATCCCCACTCCACACTCCATCTTCACCCTTGGTCAGGCAAGCAATCTCCTTTTAAAGAAACACATGCTGCATTCTTCAGTAAGCATTTTAATTTTATTGTTTTAAAAAATGTTAAAAACCTTGCTGTTCATACAAACATAAAAACAGGTAAAGGTGCCATCTGGTCAAAATAAACTTTGCCCACAATCATAAACTAGTTGTCAATAGAAGACAAAAGGTCACACTTAAGGCCCAAAATAAAAAGGGGCACTATGATGATTGTCTCATGTCTTTAGAACAAAGACAAAAAGAGGAGATGAAATGGAAGTAATCTGATTGAATCATACGTTGCTCGCCTGATATGTGGCATTTGTGTCATGATCGTTCCTACACTGACTAACATATCAAGAAATAAATTTATTTCATTGCTCTTCATGGTTCACTTCCCATGATATCCATCCGACATACCAATCAGACAAAACTTTCAAAATTTCACAGGGTGGAAATATTAATGGGAGAATATTTCAACATGACCAAGTTGAGCAATGGCTTGGAAAGTGAATGATATAATATAACATGTACAAGCATTTATCTGGCAGATATTGGCATTATATTGCTATAGTAACTAGCCCTCAACATATATACAGACATAACATACAAGCTATGTATCGGGTGGGGGGAAAAAAACTTCCTGAACTTTGAAGCCTTATAAAATTATTGTTATCATAGAAATCGCTTTAAAAATTACACACAGTCAAATACAAATAATTTTGTGTAAGTATGTGAAATTTTATTATGATCAATAGAAAACCCTAAAAGTTAATATAACGACAACAACCTCCATTTTGTAAATATCACACTTTTATAAAAGTCGCGTTTGCGATTACTTTCGAGAGTGAGTTTTGTCATGACTTCTTCGTGACTGAGCATGCTTCATATCTGCAGACAAGTCTTGTGCAATGATTATTTAAACATTTTCTAAATGAATTTTTATAGTCTCAAAATTTTGCATTGATGTTTAAAAACATTGTATTATAGTGATCTTACCTTAACAATAGAAAACAAAAAAGGTGTAAAAATCGAAAATACAGACTGCTATCGTTTTATGAAGTTTGGATCTAAAACTTAGATACAGGCCTAGATTGTATTTAGTTAGCCTTGATCTATGATTCTAGAGCCAATGCAGAGCTAGACCTAAATCTCAATCATGATTTTTCAATGTGGGTTTTATCTTTGAGAGAAAGAATAAATTATCAAATCTCTATTCGAACAAATAAAAAAGACGAGTAGAGTCGTTTACTACATATCAACTCAAAGCAAAAATTTCCGAATGTAATGAAAAATTACATGTCCCTTGAAAACAGATTCGTAAATCTAGATCTAGATTAGAAAAAGAGACTTAGACATTCAAGTATGTTATCCTGCAAGACATAGGCATAACTGATCAATTGAAACTATAAACGTAAATTGATGATTTTGCAGTCAGGCTTTGATATTGGTGGTTTTGACCATTGCTTACATTTTTCCTTACAACTTACAAAATAGTTTGTTTACATCCATGAAACTTTCCAGGTCTACTTTAATTTAATTTACATATATATGGTGAAAATTTCGTTACAATTTATTATGCCAATTCCTAGATAAAGAGAGTAAAAGCTCAGGAAGATTTTTTTGCCCACCAGATATATACTTCTAAAAATGGAACCTTTCACAATGCACAATTTACACTTAAAGCCGCCACAAGGAGAAAAGAAAACATATCACTTTCACAATGATTTCAAAATATTCATTTTTTAAAACTTGTAACCTGCTCACAAAAAAAATCCATGAATCAATCAAAACCATACAGCCTTACTGATTATCGCACTCACTCATATAGTTCATTTATGTACAAAGAAAGTATACACAAAACAAAGTAATAGTCACTTACCGCTGAAGCTTTTAACAATTCATTCTCCTTTTTCATTGACAATATTTCACGTTGAAGTCTGGCAAGAGGCTCACTGTCATTCACAAGATTATCTACCTTATCTTTTCCTGGAGGGATGGAGGAAAAATTGCTCTTTCAGTATTGACAAATACAGTGACATGAAATTTTAAAAAAAAAAATTTTGACATTGAAGAATCATATCCCCTTAAAATTTCAAGAACACAATATATATATTAAAATACCTTTAAAATTCATGACAATCAGCTTAGAAATATGGAAATCTTCAATGGCAACCGGCAAAAAGTTTGTTTGATTGGTTTTAACGGCTCTATCAACTCTATTACATCATTTCAGTACCCATGAAAAGAATAAAATGATAGGCTAATTTATAGACAGAACAGAAGTAGAAGAAACATGTTTTCAGAGGAGGAAAAGAAGAAGCTATCATATTACCCAATGATAAATATAATGACAAAAGGTTATTCATTAACATTATGAGGACTGATTCACATACACACACACACACACACACACACACACACACATACATATTATCATGCCTTTAAAAAAAAACACAACAGCTCCAACTAAATGATGGCTATTTAATCCCAAACTGTGTTCTGTAATAACCAGGATTTTCTAAATTCCTTGTATATAAAAGAATTGGCCCATCCAGACAACAAATTAATGAAGATAAAATTATCTTAAGTCATATAATATACCTTATTGGACAACATCAAAATCAATCAATCAAATGCTGGATGGCTTCTGTTTATGCCTACTCCTTCCCTCTGCTAGTCTAGTAAATTCCACCCTTTTTTGAGGAGATAACAGAGAACATGATAGATGAAAGAGGACAAATGAAGGAAGAAGCTTCTATTCAACTCTAACACTTCCTGTGACACACATGGCGAGATCTGGATTTTGACTATTCGACCTCTCAGTGGAAGAACCCAAAACAACCAGTCTATGACAAAACTGACATCCTAACTGACTGTTATTTAAGCTTCTGGGGAGTGTCAGAGAAACCTCCAGTTTCTGAATGAGAATGTCAGTACAGACACCTCGCCCTTCAAGTAAGGCTTGTTCATGTAATTATCCATAAAGCGTCCACAAACTCTCTCATGGCGCACGCGAACAGCCGAAAATCGGGATTTTAGCTGTCACGCCTTCACGGTCGTAAATCTCTCAGCACGGTAACCCGATACGCCGCCCACCTCCGTTAGACGGCGATTCCCCTACGGCTCGCTGCACGCCCATTGTATGCCAGAATCTTAACATGTTTAATTGTTAATTGAAAAGTCGAGGTTTAGAATCAGTGTTTTTCTGACCACCGAACGAAAAGTTGTACATTTCCTCTCTAATTCTGTGAAGAAATCATGTTTTTATGACAATTTGTTCGATTTATGTGGTGTTTGGAATACCTGCGTATTTTTGCCGTTTTGTTACATTTTACCTGCTAATTAATATATTAATATCTTGAACAGAATACCTGCGATTTTTTCAATTTTGATTGCATTGTTTTTGACATTCACAAATGTTTCATACAGGTAAATCTTAATTTCCGGCCTCAAGCCGTTGTGCTTTTATCTCTTACGATAGGGCGGTAAGACAAATTTGACATAGTATTTTACTATGTCAGTGTTTGCGTTCCTTTATCATTCTATTCAAGGGTTGCTGAAAACGCAGTATAATGGCCCATAGTGTTGAAAAGCACAAAAGGGCATTAAAAGTGTGTGTTTAAATGCTTCTCATCTTTTTGAAAGTGGTCCAGAAATGGATTTAGCTGAAAGAAGCTGTTAGAGGGTTATTGGATGATGGAGGCCTACACTGCTTAATAGATCTAGATCTAGTGATGAAAAACTGTCTTCGAATGTGTGGTGGCTTGAGTAGCTTGCTACCCCGTCATCATTTAATTTGTGCTGCATTCATCAGTATTCGTGTCTACAGTTATAAGTTGTTGGGACATCATCTTTGTCAAATTATATATATACGAATTTCTTTGGAAGCCACAAAGGTGTTTTTGGAAGGTGATGTTGGTGTGGTGGAATCAGGCTTGCTAATCCAGCAACTAGTTCTGTCCTACGTGATTTCGAGCACAACATTATTCTGTCGGCCTAATCGCCGAGGCCCCAACTCCCAACACCCCTTAAGAGGAATAACAGGACTGAAAAAAAAGGAATCTTTGGAAACAAGCGGAATCCCCCGCCCCCGCCCCCACTACCAACCACACACACACACACACACATACACACACAAACTATTTTTTCTCTCTCTCTCTATCTATCTATCTATCTATCTATCTATCTATATCTATCTATCTCACGGACGCGATACCTTGCATATTTTTCTCTCTCTCTCTCTCTCTCTGTTAGCCAATCCTCTTGTAGGACGTTGCTATTGTATTGAAAAAAAAACTATTAAAAAAAGTAAAACAAAAACAAAAAGAAAACATGAAAGAAAGAAAGAAAGAAGGAAAAATCAAAAGCAGTAGGGGATATGAAAAAGCGCGAATAGGAAATTTCCAATATAACCGTTTTTAAAGAGAAATCCTGTAAAGAGCGGTAAACCAAACATCAACTTTGAAGGAATTTACAGTGTCTTTATGAGATTTATTTATTTTCGAGATACACGGTGTAAAAGTTATGCTTCACCCCTCTCTCCTAGTACCGGTATTATTCACCATCCACTGTTTTAAGAGACACGATCACAAATAATTGTATGATACGCCACAATACAACTTACATTAACAACCGTTTAAACCAAATGTGGATAAGAGCAAATTGAATCAAAGTAATTATCTCTTTTTTTTCCCCCCTTGTTAAGACATGTGCTGCAAGCCACAGTGGGAAACATTTAAAAAGCTTCACCGGTGTTCCCCTTATTCCCAAGTCAAAATTGATTTACCAGTAAACAATGTGAGAATACAAGGGCTAGGCATATTATGAAATTACATGTATGGCATCTGTATATTTGATAACCAGACTAGGAATGATGTCAACAAATTCTGTTTGCTCATTTCTTTTAAGCACATAATATTCATGTGTAAATATATCAATACGAAAAAATATATTTCAAGCATTGGCCAGTGGGCATAGCCTGCCCTCATCAAGTCAGGGCTGGGATCGAGTATTATATAAAATCGAATTCGGCCTAATTTGGATTTTTTAAAAAGCGATTTCATGTTTAAAACAACTGTACCGATGACAATCAAATTTGGCCGATATATTTCAAATGCATTCAAGGGATGTGCTTTTCTCATATTTCCAATTGGTTTAGAATTTATTGAAAATTCTTTAAAGCATCCCATGTTCCCTTAACGGTTCAGTTTTCCTTCTGTCAAACCGAGGCTATTGAAAATCAATTTCCCTAAAGCTGACATCAAATGGTTTATATTTTGATACAAGCAAGATGTAAGAGTTAATATGACGTTACATAATTTTTGGGGTGGAAGGGGGATGGGGCGGGGGGTCATACTCATTGAGGAGTTGAGACGCTGTAAGATAAGAATTACATCCCGTGAATGAATGGTGAATATCCAAATACACGCATTCCTTGGTTAGCTGGTACTAAATACGTGCAAATTAACTTCCCATTCCAATTGAGTCAATCATGTACAAGAAAAGCCAGTTCAAATATAATGAAGAATCTAAATCATAGATCGAGTTTGACCAATGCTTGAACTTACACTCACCTAGACCTCAAAACTTCATTCGACAGATAAGATATTAAGGTTGACAAACAATGGGAACGCCAAGAGCTATGGAGTCTCCCTATCTCAAGCCTTGGCATAAGCTTAGGAGCAAAAGAACCAAGACAGTTTTCATTCCAAGGAAGAGCACAGTGTGTCAAAACCCTCTCGAGGCAAATTGAAGGAGCGGTAGAGATAATAACAATTGTTAATAGAACACACTGCATGGGAACGTTAACAGATGAGACTGTTTCTTGAGCGTTGCCAAAGATGGACACATTGTATAATTTTTTGTCCTTTGTCACAATGACATTGAGAGCAATTTAATAAAGGACTTCATTGGTGAATTATTTGATAGTATTATTATTATTAT
>JAOWAZ010322073.1:0-11602 GCA_028565935.1 Goniobranchus fidelis
CAACCGTGCAGCTCTGTTTTGCACTAACTGCAGTCTATTTAGTGTCTTCACTGGCAATCCATAGAGGAGAGAGTTGCTATAGTCGATCCTACTGGCTATTAGTGCAGTTACAATCAATTTTATAGACTCTTCGTCTAGCAAGTTCCTAATATGATAAATATTATTAAGTGCTTATATTTTCATACGAGGAGAGTATATTCAATATCCCTATCTAAACACTGTCAGATATATTCATCCGACGTGACAGCAATGAGTTAAATATGTAAATATTTAAATATTGCCTTGATTCACTAGATAAACTCCCTCTGTAAGAATAGGCCTATCATTTTCATTATATCTCCCCATATGGCTCACAGTTGAGAGAACTTCTCTGGTCTGTATTACTTTCTCCCATGCCCTCTTTTGTGCTGGCAGAGGGAGGTAGACAATATTCAGTGGCCATCCCCCAAATGTGTGCAATTCAGACTTAAAAATACTATTGGGCTTACTTGCTATCTAGAAGGACTGAGTACTTTTGTACACGAAGGGCAGTAGAAAGTTGTGGTGGTGCCCAGTTTGGGGCTTGATGGCCCTTGTTCATTTGTTATTGAGAGATGATATTTTCTTTTTTAATGTTAGTTACCTTATATTCCTATGTATTATGTTATTGTCTTTTTTTATTGCCTGCTTCCCTGTTTACCAGTTTCTTTAACTCGTCTGGAAACCTTTTCAACTGTTACTGTTCCCTCTCTTACTTTGAACTAGTTTATCTGCTTACTCTTTCCATTTGCGATAATATGACGTAGTCAAAAAGAGCCCTAAAACACCAAACAATAAAACAGTGTATTAACAAAGTACCATTATAACAGATCTGCAGTTTTTTCAACATTCAATTTTTTAATCTGACTGCTTTCCTGGCTAGTGAAGACTATTCAAATTCATCTTTGACTTGACACTTTTGTGTTGATAGTTTACAAAAATGTCATTGAAACAAACAATGAGGTAATTTAATTATTTAATTAATAGATATTGTAATAATTTAACTGAATAAAAAAGCAAGACTGCAAAATTTGTATGTTTTTTTAATTCATGAGCCATAAATGTTACACATGAGATTGAAAGAGACTTCAATATGAATGAAAGACTTATGAAGTTGCTGTTCATCTAACCTTGAAACAATTCTCTTTTTAATATTATATTCATTTTTCAAAACATGCATCATATATATATATACATCATAATACATGTATACTGGACTAGACATCATACCAATGAAATGATATATACAGGGTGTGTTTTTTCCTCTATTTCTTGATAGATAATTTGAATAACTTAAAGTATACTTTGTAATTGGATAAGAACAGTATTTTTTTTTTTTTTTTGCATCTTATTACGTTCACTATAGACCTCAGTGTGAACACCTCCAGTAAAAGTTCCAGTTGCTCTCACAGCTTGTGTCAAAAGGTTTTTAAGCATCTACCTGGTTACAGAGTCCATTGCCTCATGATTATTTTCTTTATGATGATTAATGTCTCTGACTGACAAATTGAACCTGCTTAGCCGTTTGACGTAATGAATGATGTTTTGGTTCACCTGCACAGGCCATCCTCACCTGACAGATATTCTCGACTGATAGAGGCTTTCTTCCTGTGTTTGCTGAACAGTAGTATGGTATGTCTCACTTAAGTTCATTCCATGTTCTTAGGGCTAACTTCTCCCAAAGTCTGCCTATGTGATTTACAATCATGGATCTACATGTACACAATTACTTTTTCCTGTTGTGATTAATGAGGTGATTGATTTGCAAAGAAACAAAAAAAACCCAACATTACAGCATTCCTTGGGATTTTTAAAAATACTTTTACTCTTCCGTTTAAGTACGGACAGCACTTTTTCATCATGCTGCATATATACAGACTTTCTGAGAAGATGGGGGTGAGTCCATCTGGTCCAGGTGCTTTGTGGAGCTTCATTTCATTTAGAAGTTTTTCTGCACCTTCTGTTGAGATAGTGAAATCCTCTGTAGGTGGATACAATGAGGGGTATGTGGTAGATTCAGTGTGATCATTTCTTTTTAATATTTGATGAGAGGCAGACAGGAAGCAGACTATAGTAAGCTCTGCGTAAAATATGAAGGCTATTGACTGAGTATCAACGAAGGAGTTTGGATGGGGGAGTTGGCATTGCTGAAAAGTTCTCTCTTATTAGTATAGATTATTCAATTAATTTGTGTTAAATTAATTATAATTATTTAACAAGTTAATTGATAGACTTATACCTTTTCCGCATTTTGTGGTGGTTGTTGGGTTTTGTTTTGTTTGGGGGTTTTTTTGTGTTCAGGCCATAGAAAAAGGGGCTATTCAGGTGAGCTTCCAAAGCTCATTTAAAAAATACAAGGACACACAACTGGGAATTAGACATGCTTATTTAACAAGTTAATTGATAGACTTAAACCTTTTCCGCATTTTGTTGTTGTTGTTGGGTTTTGTTTTGTTTGTTTGTTTTTTCGTTATCTTTTGTTGCTTATTTAGATTACCTCATAGAGAGGACACCATCATTCATTGATGACATTAGAACTGAATAATACACGATCTCATGTGAATGAGACATGTATGATATAAATCTTGGACAAGTTCATAAAGCCGTTTTGTTGTTTTGTTTGGCTGTATTGGTTCTTTCTCAGGGAATAGAAAAAAATGCTCTGCATTTAAACATTATTAAAAAGGACAAAATTAAGTTAAAAATAATAGCAAATGCAAACTTTTCCATTTTTTTTCTTTTCGCTATATCATCTTCAGCACTGCCATTAATCCTAGACAAATGTGTTAGGGTTAAAAAACTCAGACCTCTAAATCCTAAAACTTTAAGAGAAAGAGACATCCACTTGAATTATCTAAAACTGAGACTGTTTTCCTTTTTCTCAGTCTCCTTGAAACTGCTAACACTGAATAATAGTGAAAAAGTTCTGAGAAATTATCAGTTGCACAAAATTTCATTTTCATGTAAAAACCAAAGAAGTGAGAGTCAGAAAATACTTTCACTCTGTAAAACTAAAACCCCATGCCAAAATGAACATAGTGCTGCTATAAAATTTGATCCCCTCTAATCCATTTGATGATTTTATAGTGCCATCTTCCATCTGCCTTTTCACATTCTTCCAAATGGAAGTGTGGCTCTGGGGTCAATGTGTTAGACTTGTAACCGAGAGTTTCTGAGTTCGAAACTGGACCATGATGTGGCGCTGTTTGGTCTTAAGAAAGGCCATTCACACACATTTTCCTCACTCCACTAAGGTGTTATTGAGTACCCGAACATGGGCGGGGGAGGATCTTGTCAGCAAGTGCCCCTGTAAAATGGCAGCATCTGTCTATACTCTACATGGAGCTAGAAGGTATTTGGTTGGAAAAGGCCTGTCAGGGAACACTTGTACAGCACTAGGAGCACATCTAGTGGATTTACGCTATAAAAAAGCAAATTTTTTTCAAAACCATTGATCCAGTCAAACACAGCATAGCAGTGCACCGAAGAAGTTGTGGTTGAACCATGATCATGTCTCATGTCTCACAGTGAAGAACCCTATTCTCAACATTATACTTACCAATATATTTTTTAGACTTCTATACATATAAATAGCATTTACATACATGCTGACACATGAAAGCCAGATGCAAGATAAACACACACAGTCTTTCTTCCTTGCCTCTCAGCCTGACAATGTTCGGATAGTCTTCAGTATTCTCTTAGACAAAGCACTTTTTCAATAACGTGACGGATAAACATGTTTCACAACAAACTTGTGATATCTGCCGAACTTAACATTACCGGTACCACTCTTACAACTAAAGCTCAACAAATTAAACAATCATCGCACACTCTTTAAATTGGCTGAGAATATTTTAGATGACCAAAGCTTCTTAATACATTTGTGAGTACATATTGAACAAAACAAGAGAAAATCTTAATTCTTTACTTGTATAAAGTAAAATATAAAGATAAGAGCTTTTTCACCCCCACAAAGGCATTAATAGAAGCTGCAAAAAACTGAGATCAAGTTATCTACTCACAACACTAACATGGAGCACGGTAAAGTTTGAAATGTGGTCTCTTCACATTACAGTGCATACCCTTGTATACATTATACAAGTATCATCTTCAACCCATGCATAACAGAATATACTACAGTGGAACTCAAATGTAAAGAGCAAGGAAATAATGAGAACTCAGAAACGACGACATTTTCTCCTCTTACTTTAATCTTACTGTAAAGCTCATTAAGCGGTACATTGTCCATAATTTTTTAAAAAATTTTACTTGATGTCAAACTAAAAACCAACACCGCATGACCTATCACTGAGGTTGCATCATGTAAGCATGGCTATGGGAAGAAGGTGTTTGACCTGTAATTTGTAAATGCGATGCCCTGGGTTCTAGACCGTGCCATGGTCTAGTGCTGTTTATTCCTTGGGAAAGGCTATTTACAAACATCTCCCCCACCCTACTGAGGTGTTATTGAGTTCCAAACCATAAGCCAAGCAGAGGAATATCTTTTCAGTATATCAGAGCTTCATCTCTGTATACTCCACATAGAGTTGATAAGGCATTTGGCTAGAAAAGGCTACTTGTGCCATGCTTTGAGCACATTTAGTCTCTAAAAAGTTTAGCACTGTTTAGGCTATGGAGTTAATTGTGATTTGCAGTACTACTGTACTCAGATATTACAATTAACGTTGATGCAAATTTCTGAAACTAATAGCATGATTTTGTCTCAAAATTGTGTTTTATATGTACATATTAGCATAAAACATTAATCGCCATGTATATGTTCTGCATCATTTGACACAAGCCACATCATATCAATTGGTATATTATCATAAATTTAATTCAGAAAACAAACTTGGAATTGAAATCAGTATGAGGCTTGTGTATACATTTCATTTGGATGGCTCTATAGTTCCACCAACTGTTGTGCGGTGTAAAACCCGCAATCCCACCTGAGAGACAGGTAACTGTGTTTCTGGAGTGGCTTCATGTCCCACAGCTCGGTTATCAGAAATGATGAAGTCGCCTTTTTCCCACTGGAAATAAAAAGAATGAGTTAAGGTAGGGTCTTGGAAAAAATGCAAATATAATAACTGACCATCTGAAATCCCACATTTGGATAAATAGGAACAAGGGTTGTAAAGTAGAACAGGATTTAGGTATATTGATGGGAGGTAGCTTTTTGCGGGAAAAAGAATAGTCATTGAATTGCTAGTCATAATCAAAATCACATTAACATCCAATGGACAAGCTCCTAAGAAGAGACTATCTAGCAATAGTAAGGTCTAAAGGACAAACATTGTTCTTGTCAAATCATAAAACATTTTTGCAAAGAAAAAGATAAAGTGGAATTCACTTAACACGAACCTACTTTACATAAATCTTACCCTTAACACGAACTAATTATTTTTTTCTTTATCCAACTAATGTAATATCCTTTAACATGAACTCAATTTTCAGTAGATCTTGTTAATACACACTGAATCTAGCACTTCACGAGAATCTTTTCTGAGTTTCCCCCTGTTCTTACACCAACAAAGCTTCGGGCAAAGCGAACCAGGCAGCGTACACATGTTAAACAGGGCTGGCCTAGATCTATCTAACGTTGCATCAGCATCTCCGTCACTCAAAGGGGTTTGGGATACCTGGTGAAGAGGCACACTAGCACATCCCACACACATGGTACAGTGTCACGACTTGACGTACGAAGAGCCAATTACCACACAGCATTATGTTCCAATCTTGCTTCACCAAGCATGTGATGATACATGTTACTGATCACCCCATTGTTTGCCACTCGCCTTACCTACCTCCTCTACTTTCTCTTAGGCCTACCATAATGGGTTAAATTGAAGTTGAGTTGCTTTGCTTGCGCCAGCATTCAGCACTCATTCACCAAACTTTGATTTCTATCAACCAGGCTTAGATTTTGTTCAATCTTCTAAACACAAATTCTTGATAACACAAATTTATTACTATTACACTGGTCCCATGGAGTTGGTGTTATCAGAAGTCTAGTGCATTTTGATTATGGCTTACGAAAAAAAAGGGGGCGCTGTAGCTCAGTGGTAGAGAGTAGGCCTGTAGTCCAAGAGGCATCAGATTCACATCTCGCTATGGACATTGTGTTTTTTCCATAAGAAAAAATTTCTACCACTATTGCTTTACTTGACCCACGTGACAGGAAAAGAACTGCAATACACTAGCATCCTTTTTGGAGAGTGAGGGATAAAATCAGAAACTGCCCATTTCATGCTACAGAAATGTCTTAGCCCAGTCCTACAGTGGCTCTGTGGCTCTGTAACTTGCCTGTCTCGTAAGCATATCAGCCCAACCCTACAATAGTGTACGAAAGTTCTAGTGATTCCTGATTAGACCTAGATCTAGTTCTAGATCTAAATCTATTATATCTAGATCAAAATAATCTAGATATACATCTAGGCCTACTTGTAAACCTAAAATCTAGATCTAGATGTAGATCTACATCTTTTAGTTTTGATTCTGACTAACAATTAATAATATCTTCAAATTTAACAAACAGCAGCTTATCAAAATGTCAAAACTGATTTGAAGTGAAGTAATGATTTTTCTTTATTTACATAAAAATAGCAGCACACTTGGCTGATATTACTATGGTAAGTGAAGCTTGTCTTCGATTTTATCAAGTAAGTCACCAGAGCTGAGTAGGGGATGCCCTGGCTGAAGTTAATAATAGGCATATATTGTAATAGGCACTGTTTTGAAAATGATATTACATTTTGCTGAGAATTTGTTATTGTGATTTGCAAAGAAACAAAACAAAAAAAAAAACCATTACAGCATTCCTTGGGATTTTTAAAAATACTTTTATTCTTCCGTTTAAGTACGGACAGCACTTTTTCATCATGTTGTATATAAGGTATACAGACTTTCTGAGAAGATGGGGGTGAGTCTATCTGGTCCTGGTGCTTTGTGGAGTTTCATTTCATTTAGAAGTTTTTCTGCACCTTCTTTTGAGATAGTGAAATCCTCTATAGGTGGATACAATGAGGGGTATCTGGTAGATTCAGTGCGATCATTTCTTTTTAATATATGATGAGACACAGACACGAAACAGACTATAGTAAACTCTGCGTAAATCATGAAGGCTATTGATTGAGTATCAAAGAAGGAGCTTGGATGGGGGAGTTGGCATTGCTGAAAAGTTCTCTCTTATTAGTATAGATTATTCGATCAATTTGTATTAAATTAATTATAATTATTTAACAAGTTAATTGATAGACTTATACCTTTTCCGCATTTTGTGGTGGTTGTGGGGTTTTGTTTTGTTTTTTTGTGTGTTCAGGCCATAGAAAAAGGGGCTATTCAGGTGAATTTCCAAAGCTCATTAAAAAAAATACAAGGACACATAACTAGGAATTAGACATGCTTATTTAACAAGTTAATTGATAGACTTATACCTTTTCCGCATTTTGTTGTTGTTGGGTTTTGTTTTGTTTGTTTTTTTGTGTTCAGGCCATAGAAAAAGGGGCTATTCAGGTGAGCTTCCAAAGCTCATTAAAAAAATACAAGGACATACAACTGGGAATTAGACATGCCTACAACAAACAAATCTCCTGCAAGTAGTGCAAGGCTCAGGTCAGGGCACCCCATCTAATTTGAAAATTAATTTTGGAATTAATTATTCATATGTCTTGAGACCAATCCAAATGAGATGTAAGTTGCATTTTAGACATTTTAAGGTCTAAATAAATACAGCAACAATACCTATTTTTAAAGCATTTGTAGGTTTCATAAAATTTAGTGACAAACTATTACTTTTTAACTTTTGAAAATTATAGCATGTTATAAATTTAAAGGAAAATGTAACACCTGAAAGAGGTTTAAGTAAGTCATGTTTTAGTAGTAAGCTACATCTTATTTAGACAGGTTTTAAGTGATACATAATATGTATTATTATCATGTTTAATAGTAGTAAACATTATTTAAATGTCACTTTTTTTTTCTATTTTTGTTCATGATAATATTATAACCTAGATCTACATATTTTTATGACTGAAGCAGTTTCTGCAATCGAATGCTAATATTTGTAGCAACATAACATAGAAAGGGACTCAAAAGAAATGACAAAATAAGATATACAAGAACTTTTTCAAACATTTATTTTGAGGGGAAAAAACCCAAAATAAAATTATGGTGTGTACAGCAGATTTAATGTCAATTTCTATGTCTTGCTCTTCCAGGAGCTCAAACATTAGATCGTAAGCCTTACGAAGGAAGGTCCGTTTCCTTGAGGGAGAAGGTCCATCAGGCTCTCCCAATCCAGATTTGCTTCACGGTTCTTGAGTTTTGTCTCCAGATATCGTGTTGCGTTCTCCTTCAAGTATGAATCTTTGTCAGGAGTCGGAGATGGTCTTTTCCTCTGCCTGGCAGGGGTGGCACTAGTGGCAGGGATGGCATGACTGATGGGCTCTACTTCTGCCTGCTCCAGAGATGCTGATGGAGATTATGGTGAAGTGGATGCGGCAGAGCTATCCATTCCCCCATGTACCTCAGAGACAGCTTCCTCAAAGACCAAGAGGAACTCGGGCTCGGAGGAGCCTAAGTTCCCCAACATGGGGCCATGTTGCATGTATGGCTAAAAAAAAACTCATCTGCTTATACAAATCAAAATTTGGTCTTCTTTTGCCATATGCTGTTGAGCTACTGGGACGAACTTGACTGGATCAGCTCGGCAATAAGAGCCTCGCAGGTTCTGCCAGCATTTCTTGGCAGCATCAGCTGAAAACAGTAGAAAATTATAAAATTACTAACAGAAAATACTTCTGAGCCATAAGAATAAAAGTTCTTCTATTCAATTCCCTTAAGAGATTACATACATATAAGCAGGCTGCTAACAAAATGAGTTGAGGGATGTTGTGACCCTATGTGCGAAAACAGGATTTGGACAAAAAGTTGAAAACGTCTTATTTGCTAAAATACATACGAAAACGTTTTATTCCAGCTAGGGGAAAAAAAGTTTTTTTCATCTCAAAATCTAAAGTCTTAGTTTTCTGAGATCACTTTCCTGTGTAACTCCACTTATTCTGTCGACAACCTACACATATGAGCAAAACACAAGTGCATTGATAACTATATGAAGCAATATACTAAAAGAAAGAGTGTTGGGTGGATAAGTGGGAGAGAGGGCTGGACAATCAAGAAAATCAAGACACATGCATTAAAGCTCCGTTGAGTACGCCATAAAGCATGCTAAGTAACAATAAGTAAGTTATATTAAGTGCACCATAAACCATGCTAAGTAACAATAAGTAAGAATATCTAGTACGCTATAAAAGATATATACGTTGAGTACGCCATAAACCATGCTAAGTAACAATTAGTAAGTTATATTAAGTGCATCATAAAGCATCCTTGATAAACGTAAGTATGTTACATTAAATGCACCATAAAAAATGCTAAGTGACACTAGGTAAGTGTATCAGGTACAGAAGACTTCTAACATTGAATAAGGAAAAATAGACAGAAGGGACAGTGAGATGAATCGGATGTCTTCGAAAACACTCGGGTTGCCATTTTGATTTCCACAAGTCACGAGCCGGTGTCTTTGGTGACGGGTAAACAAAACTACAAGAAAATTATACATAGTATGGAAGCTTACTGCCTTGGCATAAGGCATTTTGGTTTTAGATAGGCTGGCAGGTGGTTCAGTTATTAGAGCGGCTGACTGTCATGCGATGTGGCCCGATTTAGAACCGAGCCGAGCAGTGGAATTTTTCGCGGCCCCCTGTTCGCCCATCAGTATACAGTGGGTAGCTAGGTCTTTCCAGCCATGGCGAAGTACAGTCGGCGGGGACAGTAATGGCAACCTACAACATTGTGCCATATGCCTAGCATAATTTTGGCTATAACCCTAATTCAGATAGAGATCTATATACTCAATCATGGGTGCGGAACTAACTTTATTATGCTGTTTTTGTTTTGTTTTTTTAATCATCCAGAAAGGTCTACATTCTCTTGAAGGAAGTTTCATTTTACTAGGAATTAAAGACTGCCTCTAGCAATGGCAGTGGGTTTTTCTTTCTCCGGGAGCGTTCTTTTCCTCCTACACCGGCAGGTAGCCTGAGCCTGCACAATTCTCGCTACAAGCAAACTTTATTATTAAGCCTTATGTTATTTTGTGGTTTGTGGTTTCAAGCCACATGCATCTATTGTCTGCCACCCACTTTTTCGTTCAGTTTTCTCCATCATTTCCTGGATCTTCATAATTTCACTCTTTTACCTTCGCTGGGTATCGGCTCTGTGGGCATTTTGGCTCATGTTTATATCATTCATTTTGGCTACTTGTTCTGTCCGCTATCCGCTCTTGTTTCTCACCATTTCTACCATATCTCTCTCACCATCGTTTAGATCTTATAAAGAAAGTTTGGAACCTTGAGCTGCTTTGGCGAACAGGACTCTAGCTTCCCCTACAAGGCCTGTGCCAATGTCAACTTCAACCTCAAGTCCAAGTTATCTCATCTGGAGACATTCAGATGTGACCCCTCCATACTCTCCTGTGCCACTGTTAGCTTCCTTTCCTGATGTATTATGAGGTTCAATGTTTCTGCACCAAAAGTCATAGCTGGCATTATGACTGTGTATAATTTATGTTTTCATGTATATTGGAATTTTGTTATTTTTCAAAAAGGGGCTATAGTTTACAATCGTCTCCATCTCTATGTTATATTCTGATTTATCTCTCTATTTCGTTTTCATACGTCATCAGTCTATTAATTTACCTCTTCCGATTTCCCCATCTGCAGGTTTATGTTGAGTCCTGCCCTCTACTTTCTTCTGCTGACCTTTTTTTTATTATTATTATTTTGCTTAGTTTGTTTTGTTGCAATTTGTTGTATGTTTGGGTTTTCCTTTTGTTTTGTTTTGTTTTGTTTTTTGTTTAGGTGAGTGGTATTTGTGCTTTGTTTCATAACTTGTTATGCAATGGACTTAATAATAAAGCCTTATGTTATTGTTTGCTTTCTTGTGGGGGGAGGTGAATGGGGTTGCTTGTTTGGTATTTTATGTATGAATAGTTGAAGAAAAGAACAGCAACTGTGATTTAGAGAAGAGGATGAAAAAAAAACCCAGAACAAAAACAAAAATAAAACAAAACAGCAACAGTATTCTACCATTGAAGTCTGTCTCTTCACCCGTTGTGACAAAGGAATGTTGTTTGCTGCCAGCATATCTGACCTGGAGTGAGTGCTTCTCCTCTTACGTTTGTGATCGTGACCAGCGTGGCTTCCTCCTTCCTGGTGGGCCTCGGGGTTGACACCCAAAGACGTCATCAATTCTTCCAAACCTGTCACAGGAATCATGATGAGTAAATGCGATTTTACTTTCTGTATCTATAAATACACACATAATTAATACATATCATTATAAATTTTCCGCGGAATTGATGTTACAGTTATAAGGAAATATATGTAGATTTCAAAACGGTCTTTGGCTGTAATGCATCATAGCTTAGAAACCGTGAGTGTAGCATGCCGGGTACCTCCTGTAAGCTGAGTTTGTTTGTTTTTTTAATTACCACTCTATTCATCCCCGAAGGGAAATTTGT
>JAOWAZ010323184.1:0-11601 GCA_028565935.1 Goniobranchus fidelis
ACTGAAAAACTAGGCTAACCTAGTTAGTCCTGGGATGACCATCTTATCTCAAGGGCACTGTGGCCGAATGGATAAGACATTGCGCCATGTAACCCGAACGCTGTGGGTTTGAGTCCCTATTTAGGAAGTGAGATGTTTTGTTGTTCTTGTTTTTTCTCCCTTCCTTTTTTTTTTTCTTTTTTCCTTTCTTTCTTTTTTTTTTTAAATTTGGGCTGGTTAATTTCACCCCTCTTGCCCTTGTTGGTTGTTTTGTTTGTGTATCAGTGTGAAATTCACAACCTCTAGTAATACAGTACGGTAGATCATATCAATAGTCAAGTTTGTATATTATTATTTAGTCATTCACATGCACCTTTTTACTGTGATTTATAGGCCTACTACACAACTTTATACAATCTTTCCACCTATATGAAACGGCTTTGGGGGTCTGTATTATTTAGGTGGATAAAAACACTTTCCAACTGCATACTCCACACTGGATACAATCTTTCCATCTTTTCAAAGGCGATCTCGAAATCATATCTAGATCTAGAGTAGATCTATAAAACGTTAAAAAATTGGATACATGTAGTATAGTCCTATAAATTGTGCCCCTTACAGTGTAATATTTAATTTATTTAGTTACACATGTAGGCCCTACATACATGTACTAACTACACAACTGGTAACAATCTTTCCACTGAATAATACAGCGGGGTCTATTATTAGGGGGAGAAAAATCTTTCTGCCTAAATAATACAAATCCCCCTGCCTCTGTATAATTTAGGCGGATTCCACCTAAATAATACTTGCCTTCTTTTTTTGTATGTGGTAGGTTGTATTTGTATCAATATCACTGACTGAAGAAATGTCACTTAAAATTACAGTGGAAATCATTTAACATGAACCTGCTTTACACGAATCTTACCCTTAACACAAACTGAATGCGAATCCCTGAATTATTTTCTTCTTTATCCAACTAATGCAACATCTTTTAACACGAACTCAATTTTCACTGGATCTTGTTAACACGAACATAAGCTAGCACTTCCCGCAAATCGTTCCTGAGTTTCCCCATCCACACACCAACAAAGCTTCGAGCAAAGTGAACCAGGCAGCGCACACGTTAAAAAGATCTGGCCTAGATCTAATATTGAATCAGAGCCTCTGTCACACAAACAGGTTTGGGGTACCTGGTGAAGAGGCATACTAGTGTATCCCTCATACAAGGTACAGTGTCATGACTTGACGTACGAAGGGCCAATTATGCCATTATGTTCCGATCTCACGTCACTAGGCATGTGATGATACGGTTATGTTTTACATTTACCAGATAAATAGAATGATATCTTAATCTTTGAGGATCACCAAACCCAACTTCTTGCGCTTAAAGTTTGTATGGAAGAAAAACAAATGAAATCTATTCATATTTCAATAAAATAAGTTTGTCTCAAAATTGTCTAAAAAATCAAATGCACCAGACTTGAATGAATAAATTCTTGTTTTCATGAACGTTGGCTAACTTAATCCCTGTCATCAAATGTGAATCCTTTACTTCTAAGAAGTTCATATCATTTGGTAGTGATGAAAAATCAACTCTTTTTCCACACTCCCTTCTCTTACCCGTGGGCTGCTGTAGTTCAGTGGTATAGTGTTTGCCTGTTGACTGAAAGGAATCAGGTTTGAATCTCTCTACCGACACATGTGTTTTTTCCTTAAGCAAGAAAATTTACCCCTGTCGCTTCACTCAACCAGGTGACAATGGGAACAGCCTTGGCTGGAAGAGCACTCTGCAACAGACTAGCATCCCATTCAGATAGTGATAGATAAAGTCTTTCACTGTCTGCTTCATGTTAAAGAAACTGTGATAAGCTTGATTTGGCTTGAAAGAACTAATTCTCTTACCTTCTTTATTGGTTTCTTTAGTTGACTCTGATACAGACATCACAGATGATTGATTTGGTTTGGGTGTTTGGACGATTAGTCTCTTTGGTCTGGTGAGCTGCTTTTCTGGGGCTGTCCTAGGCCTGTCTTTGTCAGAGCTATTTCAGAGATAAATAAAGAGCATCCAAGCATTAAATTTGTGCATTTGTCTTATTTGTCATTTTCATCAACTTTAACTTAATCTGTCTTTGTCAGAGCTATATCAGATAAATGAAGAGAATCCAAGCATTTAATTTGTGCATTTGCCATATTCATCATTTTCATCAACTCTAACTTAATCTGCCTTTATCAGAGCTATATCAGATAAATGAACAGCATCCAAGCATTTAATTTGTGCATTTGCCATATTCATAATTTTCATCAACTTTAACTTAATCTGCCTTTATCAGAGCTATATCAGATAAATGAAGAGCATCCAAGCATTTAATTTGTGCATTTGCCAAATTCATAATTTTCATCAACTTTCAACTTAATCAGTTGACACACTGAAAGACTTTTTCAAATAATATCAGTTTTTTCCTTGTTAACCTTCTGAAAGTTTTACAGTACCGGTACCTTATATCTTCTGTGCTGGAAAGTTATGGACAATTACTCACTTAATACTGTGGATAACTTAGAGGACAGCTATAATAAAAAGCTTTGAAAATGTAACTTTTTCTGGTTACCATAAAATCTGTACTGTATCGTTCTGTTATCCTTCTCAAAGTAACTTAGTCAGAAATCAAACCACTACAATACATAATAAAGTATGAGGTGATAAATTATATTGAATATCTGATAAAGGGAT
Source organism: Goniobranchus fidelis (assembly GCA_028565935.1). NCBI lineage: Eukaryota > Metazoa > Mollusca > Gastropoda > Nudibranchia > Chromodorididae > Goniobranchus > Goniobranchus fidelis. The sequence goes on from JAOWAZ010323184.1 coordinate 2,711, forward strand.
TTCCATTTGTTGGATATAATGGCACAGGGAATTGTTTGTACCGGTTTTAATAAATTTCCTTTTCTTCCTCAGATAAATGAGATGGCATAAAGAGAAATTTAAATTTTATTTGCTTTTTTATGTCAGACAAAGGTATCGACATTATTGTGTTTATTTCCAGTGTTTATTTTTCTTTCCCCTCTTTTAATAATAATTTTTGAAAAACAAAAAAAATATTAATAAAACTTAAAAGATGGACCAGCAGTTTCCTTTATAGGTACTTAAAATCAAAGTTACCTGAAATATTGCAAAATGCATTATTCAGAAGCTATTCATATTTGCTTTACCTACCCTTATTTGCTATACACACACTGCCACAGTAATAAACAAATAATTGTAATGCTATGTTTGGTTGCTCACTTGGTATTTGTATTGTGATGATGAAATGAAGTGTGCCCTTGACCTTGCAAAGGCTTCAGAGCCCTGGAAATCAGAAAACCATAATGTCTTCTTAATGGCCCACTGCATTGGAGAAAAATAACAGTAGGAGCTTGCTCAAAGCCATACCAAAGCAACAATTTTAAAACAGTTACCTTCTAACTTCAAATGAAAGAAAGGGTAAAAGAATAACTCTTGAAAGGATAATTAATACACTGATAAAATATACCGGTACATATCAAATAAACAAATAGTCCTTGGGAAGTACATTTCCATGTAACAACATGGGCAATTCAAAAATGCATCTGGTTGTGCTTTCAATGAAATATTGCTTCAGGTTAAATCTCTCCCATTTTTTTGTACAACTACTTTGTTACTTCACTTTTTTTCATTGGGAAAAAGTAACATTAGCAGTACAATATCTCTCTTCAATCCAGAACTTACTATGTGAGTGGTATAATAATTAGATTTTCACAAAGCAGCAAAACCTAGGATCACCTTGCAAAACAAATTATGTCATGTCCATTTGTTGCCTATAACAAGCAACTTCCCATGAAGGTAGGGCAAGTACAAACATACCCCTCACTCTGTCACACCAGAAACTACTGTGTACATTAGTATATCATATTCATCTATATCATAACTCAACAACCTACCTAGTATCTGTATGATTCTGACATCTTGGACTATTTGATGAGGGAGCTGTTTTTGGACGTGGTGTGCTGCTCAAAATGGCTGAAGCCTCAGCTTCCCTATCTAAGGTTAAGGGGTAAAATATTTAAGAAGGTATGTCAAATAATCTCCAAATCAGTAACATTAACAAAATGTTACATGGCTATCTATCATTGCTCCTCTCATAGCAATGAATTTTTAATCTCAAGTTATCAAGCTTATAAAAATGTTTGAAAGACAATCTATCCACCAAACTCATGGGTATACATTTATAACTGACACACAGATTGTATTGTTTTCATTATTTTTTTTTTGTTATCTCATTCATCATTGTTGTTGCTGTTATTGCAAATTTATCCCTTGACTGAAACCACTGGCTTAAATTTCCTGCCATCTTTCCTTCTTGGAAATTTCTAAATCTGTAAATTTCATAACCAATCCAATCTCAATTTGACAACCTAATTTTAGAAAACGGCTCAACTGAAAATAAAAAATCCACTTTCTGAAAATGCCACAATGTTTGGTTCAAAGGATACCGAGCTTTCCTTTTCCTCTCTAGAGCCTTTAGAGTTGCTTGACTAATCCTCGGTCCTGAGCTTCGGGTACTGTCCCTTGACTGTAAACATGAATATGACAAGATCAATTTTATTTATCCATGCGGAAATTTGTTTTCACAGTTGTATTAATTCTTCATAATAACAAACAATACAATAAAGATAAATGACATCATGTACCATCAAATACATCAGTGTAATGTATACTACAAATCACACATAATATATTCTAGGCCACATAATATTACGTATAAATAACAGAGAACTGGAACAATAATTATTATAGCTCAAAATATTTTGCCTACAATGAGTATCCTTACACTTTATGTCATATAAATGAAATTATATCATAAAGACTGAAATGACCTATTAGTCAACTTATTAAAGAATGGAATTGCTATAGTAAAAATGATTCGCTGTATATGGATCTTTCTCTGTTGGTACTGGTACCTAGATAGAGATTTTACTAGTTCTCCTGGAAGGTTGAATTAGTTTGTGAAGGAGTAACTTAATTGAACATTGGAATCTATTCTCCTCAGAGTCGTTGTATATTACAATTAATGTTGGTACGGCCTCTACCCTATGGCACCAACTTTATATATACCAGCTTCAACTTTGAGATTTACTATCAGATTAGTATAAAAGATTGATTGGTATACTTTAAGAAAACTTATATTAGGTTCAACATGAGAGAAAGTGATACGAAAGTAAAAAGGCAAAACGAATGATTATCATTGGTTCCAAATTTAACAGTTTTAATTGAAAGGTAGACCAAGTCACAAACCAAAGACAAGCCTCACCATCTTCATCTTTTTATCATTGTCCAGAATGCGTGTGTGTTCAATCAAAGCCATACGTTCTGCATTGGGTATCTCAAAGAAGATCTCATGAATGTCAAGAAGAGCTGCTTGAAGCTATATAAATAAAAGTACAATTTGGATAACAATCAAAGTACACAATGTCATGGAATTTAAAAGTTCCTTTATAACCAGGAGCCTAGAAATAGATATACTGAATGGAGCAGAAACTGGTACGTTCATACTAAACTCAGCAGTAAATTAAACAACCACACCTTTTGATTTTTTAATGCTGCATCACATTTATAATTTAAGCACAAAAGTGATCCTCTTATGCATAAGTAATTACAAGCATATGAAGTAACTTTGAAATAGAAACAGCACCTTAGCTTCAACACTTTAGAGATTGTTTTATATTGACCCAACATTGGTTTTCACTAACAATTCACACAAATTACCAGAGTAATATACTAAAAAAATTAGCTACTCATAAAAAAAAGTCCTTCTTTTAGAGCCAAACCTGCAGGCCAATGCTATACTATTGAGCTGGAGCATCCCAAATATTTGTCACAGATATCCATTAAATAAGCCACGAATGAAAGGTTGGTTTAGATATTGAAGACAACTATTTGGGGAATGCCTACTGTATGTATCAATGGTAATTAACCAAGTACATCACTAAAGAAATGCATTCTTACCTGAGCTATAATTCTCTCTAAAAGACTGCGGTCCTGGGAAGTGAAGACACCTTTCTTTATCGGTGTTTCAGTTTGAAAATTAAAAGCAAATTCTCTGGTATCCTGTGCATGAATAGAAAGATTAAAGTGACAAGTTTTGTTAAGAATTTATAATGAAAGGATTAACTGATTAAATACTTTTTTTTCATGAAAAAAAAAGCCAACTCCTTCTCTTCAAGGTCGTTGCAAGAAAACAAATACTCAGAGAATGGGATGTAGAGAGCAGTGAAGTTCATTGAATAAGTTGCCAAAATAATTGGGATTTACCTTTTCTTTCCCTCTCACCTTAATGGTTTTGATCAATTCTTGAACTTTGTCTGACTTGAGCAAGCATCTTGTGAGGAAACCTTTGGCTGCTGCACTCACTCTGTCAAACTTGGGTTTCATTTCTGGTAGAAGGGCCTGTAAGACATGCCAGGAACAAGATAATTACACCATGAATTCAGCATCAACATCATTTATGAAAAATGTAATTCTTTCTACACTGACAGCCACTTCAAAAACTCCAGTTCAAAAACTGACATAGCTCTGGCTGATTACAAAAAAAAAATTAACCAATTATGAAATTGAACCAAAAATGGAGACTAAAAAGATGTATTTCAGTTCCCCTTTACAAATTTTCCTTCGATCTGATAAATGTGACTATTTATTCTCCTGTTTATACAAGTTTAACAGGTGAAGAAGAAATCAACTACATAGCCTCAAAATGTTAAACTAAAACCCTTCATTAAAAAAAAAAAAAATTAAACGATACAGTACCTCATTGTGAGAAATGGTTGAGATCATATTGGATTCCTTCTCCATATTATAACATAAATCATTTAAAGACATAACAATGAACTTTAACAAACTCTTGACATACCTCAGGTGGCACAACAACTTGTTTAGCCTTCCTTTGGATTTCAGAATAAAGATGAGGTGATTTTAACATCATTGTACGATGCAGTCTCGGAGAGTATGCCGAAGGACTATTAAATTCAGGGATTTGATTCGCTAAACCTACAGGGTATACTGCTTGTTTTTGTCTTGGGGAAACAGAGTCATCATCAATTGTCTTGACATGAGTTTGCTCCTGTAAAGACAATGGATTCAAACTGGATTGTCTTTGCGCAGACTGTGAAGCTGAATTGCCACCTGCCAAACTCACTGGGACAGAAGCCTTGCTTGTGTTACTATGATAAACTTTTTGCTGAAGGTTTAAACTGAAAGCACTTTGGGATTCATGTTGAGAAGATCTGCTGAAAGGCTGGGGACGCATATTGTCCAAAGAGTTCATATTGCTTTTAATACTAGAAGCTTTTTCAGCACCATGTTTTGAAGAATCCATGAAATTGCCTGTAGATTCAGGACTGTACTCATTTTTATGGCTGCGGGCCTTCACTTTTATATTTTCCGGAGCATTCTTGATCAGAAATTCATGCTGTTCTACATGCTGCTGTTGTGTTAACTTGATTTCTTTTTCAAACATCAGGAATTCTTTTCGCTGTCAAGAAAGAATAAAAATTTATGTTTATGTTTTGGACCAGCGATAAAAAAATGATTGTCGTTAAAAGGGTCATTCCATTAGTTCCTGAAATAGTTATTTTGAAAAAGAATTTTATAAAATATGTTCAACATTCCTGGCCAAGATGGTGGTCTTTTCTGTATCAAGTTGTTCGTTACATTTATACATGTACATGTATAACAGGTACTTTGAACTAAAATGATCCTTGATAGTTCAACGTATGTAAAATTCTTTATGATATTCAAGAATCATATTAGGCTTGTATCACTAATGCAAATGAAAACTACAAAAACTTTCTTCTGGAAAGGAGTTCTAAAATATCTAGTATGTTATGATTACCTGTTGTATGAAAAGTTCCTCCATATCTTTTCTCTGCTGCTCAATAAGAGCTTTCAATGCCAAGTCCATCTGCTGCTGTTGCAAAGATTCAAGCTCTATATTAGACATCTGTCCTAGGCTCCCAGTACTCTCTGCTATAGATCTGAGAACGTCAATCACTGATGAATTAGAAGCATTCTCATGATAAGGCACATCTTCACCTGAAACATTGCCATCAATTTCATGGTCAAGACTTTGACTTTGTAGATTCATAGAATTTTGGAATTGTACTTGACTCAAGTATCTACTAATATGCTCAGCTTTTCCATCCTTTTCAGGGTCCTGAGGAACTGAGCTTGTAGCTGTGGCCTCTAATTTCTTTTCATCAAAGTCAATTTTTTTCTTTAAAGATGAACCATCTTGACCATGGTCAACAGATGTCTTCAATTGCTCTGATTTGGCAGTATTTGAGTCAGACTTACGTTTTCTCTCTGCTTCCAATCTTGATTTAGCTTGGATTAAAACAGGGGAAGGTTCACTAAGCGTGTAGGACCCACGTCGTATATGTGATTTAGAAGGTGTTGTGGCTGGGCTTTCTGTTGTTCCCTTCACATTTTCCTCATTATGTGGCTGCACATTGACATTTAGTTTTTTAGGTGAATGGCTCAATTCTCCTGGACTGTATGTTTTACACACATTGTGATCACTATTTTTCTCTTCTGTTGAAGAACAAGATCCTTCCTCAACTACAGCAAGAGATTCATTAATGTCTTCTGTGTCTTTGTGCACTTCATCTCCAAAGTCAGTTTGCCCACTCACAGCACCTATAATATTGAGACCTAAATCAGTGCTTTCCTTTGGAGTCAAATCTTCCTTTAAAGTGCTACTACTGGATCCTGATGTTGTGGTGAGTGCCCCAGACTTTGACGATGTATTGGAGTCAAACACAGAATGTTTTCCCATCGACAGTACTCCACCAATTCTTTGAAATGAAATTTGAGATACAGATACCAGATCACTTGAATCACATGATATGGAAGCATCACTCGCACCAACTAAATGAGCAGAACCTCGAGATGCTTGAGAGGATGCAGGCCCAATTCCAGAGCTAGCATATGAACTGATTCTTTGAGGATGTGAATTGTCTCCATTGTCTTCATTTCTGGATTCTCTACTGGCAGAATGATCGTCACCTATATTCATTCGCCTGGCAGCCTCACCTCGAAGCCTGGAAATCTCACTTGTTCCTTTGGGTGATGCTTGAGATTCATGTTTCATACCAGCTAGGCTAGGAGATACCTTCACTGATCTGTGCTCTTCATTTTCTTTATCAGAACTATAGACATCATTTCGAGTGTAATTTTTGAAAGGTACTCCTGCATTCTCATCAAAGGGAGGAGTTCCTGGAGATGATTCACTGTCAGGCTGGAAGGAAACTCTGTTCAACAGACCACTATTACCCCCATTTTCAGCAGCTTTATTTGAAGCGATAACTCTATTTTTAGTATCATGTGAATTAGAGTGTGATGAGTCATGCCCTTTTTTTGAAACAACTTCTTTTCCGTCCCAAGCAGCATGATCCGGGGACATTTTCTTCTTTACAACTGTGGCACTTTCGAATGACTGACTAGCACTAGTGTTGTATTCTAATATGAATGATGCAAAATGAACTTTGCTCTTCTGGCTGTCAATAGTGGTGGACCCGCAGCCAGGGGAACTACCTATACTGGTCTGTGTTTGCTCCAAATTGGACTGATCAGTTTTCTCCACAAACCCAGAAGAGCTCATATTATCCGCATCATGATTAGTGACACCCCCTGCCTCTGGAGAGATTTCCACAACAGTGTCTTGGCTATCGTGACAAAAAGTGTTGGCCTGCGTTTGCCTCTTGGTTGCTGGACTTTGCTGGAGAATTTTCTCAGCCCATCTTTCCCCTCGTATCAAGTCTCCATCCAGTGTATTTGTGTTTTGTAAAGCATCACTTAAATCACTTCCACTGGTAGAACCAAGATCTTGTATTTTCAGTTCTTTACACAAATGGTCTAAATTCAGAGAAATTTTCTTTTCTTTCACAGACTTCAAGGGATGCCCACTAAATACTGTTGGTAACGTACCCTCTTCAAGAGACACAAAGTCAGAGGAAAGAGAATCAACTGTATGTAAGCCAAAATCATCATCATTTCCTTCAATCTCAGCAGTAGCAAATGTACTTAGAGGATTTGTTGCACCAAAACGTTGATGTATAGTAGATGGGGCATTTTCCTCTGATGGTAGATCAGAATCGAAGTTTAACTGTCTTGCTGTTGGGCGGTCCTGAAAAATGTAAAGTGAATGGTAAACTTTTATAGACAAACAATCACAATGTCCAATTAATCTTATCGATAACTCTCAAATTAATGATGGATAAATGAAAGCAATACTATTTGAAAGTCAATTGCCAAAATAAACTGGCCGGCTTTTTAATATCAATGCTACTCAATTATTTGTCATTGTTGGGCAAAGTTTAATATATTAGTAGAAGAATCTCTTGACTTTAAGAGAACTCATCCAGATATTGTAAACATCTGAATTTTGTGAAATTTATCATGAATGTTAAAAGTGATTCCCACAGTGTGGGTCTACTACCATAAATATATGTATGTATACATATATGTACACATACGTTTCAGAGCTGGACCAAGTTCAAAGATTTCAAGTTTGATGAGTTCAAACCTTTTCTATACCAAGTTTGAAGAGTTACAACTTGCAACGAATGAACCTGCACACAGCTGTTGAACCGACTTTCATGCAATGGCGTCAGAACTTACTAGTTCTAAATTCTATATTTCTAAAGCCAGTGAACTCACATCCTTCGAATTTGCTGCAATAAACTAAACTCAAGAGCAGTAACCATGGATTTACAGGCTTGTCAGTATTCTGCCCTCGCCTTCCCCTAGGCTGATCTTGTCAGCTTCTTGCCATTTCAGACAAAATGCTATACATCACAGTAATCACACATTTTCTCTTTAAGAAAGCAGTGAGGTGCATTGTCTTGGACTACTCGTACATATTTTTTTGCTGGAAATAATCTGAAGTGAGGACAATAATTTTGAAATCCAATATCTTACCTTTATGATATCAATGCAAAATCGAAATGAATAAGAATAAAGAATGGTCAAGTGTGTTTCTTGTCTTGGTTGCGATGTTATTTCCTCAGCAACTTCCCTCTCTTGCGAGCATTGTCCCACAGTTCTTTTCAATCCTCGTCTTCCAGCCTTTTACACCACTCCCTTAATTTTGACCATGTCTGTTACATGTCATACCTAGCATCTGCGTTTGTCACGCGGCCGCGACCTGCGAATCGCAACCGCGATTTTTGGGTCGATCCGCGATTTTCCACGATTTTTGGCATTTTCACAAAAAAAAAAAGAAAAAAATAGAAAGAAATAGAAAACAAAAGCAACAACAACAACAACAAATAACAACACACAACCCATCCCCCCAAAAAACACAAAAAAACACAAACCCTTATTATACAAACAACAAAAAACACAGGTGACAGAAAATTTTATAAAAACAAGACGGAGAATAAAAATCAAAAGTAAAAAAACCAAAACAAACAAACCAAAATAAAGAAACCGAACCTCTAATTTGACTTTTAGAAAGTTTCATTTCACTTCCTATTCACTTCCTCTTATCTCATTCTCACTTGTTAATACCAGGTTGATTTGTTCGAAAGGTTCACGGTTAAGCTCTGTTGTTGTTGTTATTGTTTGTGACCCCCTTTTTTATCCACAATTTTCGACATCGTACTACTTCTACCTCCACAACTACCAACATCGCCACTACTACTACAGCCACTGGTACTGGTACTGCTGCTGCTGCTGCTACTTCTACCACTACTACTACTACT